>VRLP01002578.1:62500-84666 GCA_009660295.1 Lophius piscatorius | reverse complement strand
GCCTCCTCCTTCCCCGGACTAAGCTCAGCACCATGGGTGATCGGGCCTTCTGTTCTGCTGCCCCTCATCTGTGGAATGCCCTCCCTGACCATCTCAGGGCTCCACAGACGACTGACACATTTAAAAAAGGACTTAAAACTTTCCTTTTTAGTAGAACCTATAACCTTAATTAACATTGTTGGTTTTTGGTAAGGCTTTTATATAGTTATTATTTTATTTTTTATTGATGCTTTTATCTGCTTTTACTTTGTAGCACTTTGAGATTTGATCCAAATGTAAAGTGCATTATAAATTAAATGTATTATTATTATTATTATTATTAATAAATAGGCCAAAAATCACTTTGTAACGCCAAAACCTTAATATGAAAATTCCTTACTGAATTTCTGTTTGGATGACAAACATTCCTCCGACACTTACGGCAATCCATAAACCTGTGATTTTAAATTGTTCAAAAACGTTTCGAGATGACAGCTAAGAAATGGTTACATCATTGGCCAGAGGCAGGATTACTGTAACCAACCAAAACTTAATGACCACCATCTAGAACTAATGATATGACTTGATATGATATGACTTGTCTGATTCTGTGACATAGTGATGTGGCTATACCGTCTCTGTGACTTAATGACGTAGGTCTAGTATTTCCTGGACATAATGATATGGCTTGTGTGCCTCCTCAACCCTAAGGTCTTGTGCCTCTTCAGCATAATAGGATGGCTTTAGTGCCTCTCTGGCATAATGAAATGGGTCTAGGATCTCTTAGACCTAATGATGTGACTTCGTTGCCACTGTTAAACTGACATAATGATGTGGCTGTAGTGCCTTTATGATGTAATGATATGGCTCTAGTACCGCTGTGACATAATCATGTGGCTGTAGTGCCTCTATGATGTAATGGTATGGCTCTAGTGTCTCTCCAGACAGTTGATTACCAAACTAGTGTTCACAAGTCCCTATGTTAATTCAACTCCAAACGGGCTTTCGCACAGAAATGCCACCTGTTTCACTTTGGTGATAACAGGGATAGTTCTTTGGTTCTAGTCTGAACCGAACCTCGAATCTAGCACATTATAAGTGACCCGTCCAGTATGAAGCCCACATCTTGCCATGTGGGATGAGCTCATCCCTCCGCAACCATGCAAATAGAAAATGAATGAATCGAGGTCCAGAAAGGTGACCTCTGCTCGAGTCTGTGGGAACATTTGAGTCATAAACGTCTCTGAAAAGTTCTATGGTTCAAATAATTGATATCAAAGGTGAAAAATGTTCCTGTGGGCTTTAGAGGGTGGCGGTTCCCCAGAAACTGCTGGCCACCCTAAAGCTGAGCAGTTGACTCAATCTGAAATAGCATCAGGATGACATAACACTGAGTCATCTGACAAAAGTTGTGGAAGCCAGTGCGTTGTTAAATGTGACGTCTGTGAAGAAGCAAGCATCCAAAGTTAGGGAACACATGACTCACACTGACCATGTGAAGGCTGCATGTGGGGTGGCGTGTGTGTGTGTGTGTGTGTGTGTGTGTGTTTACTGTGAGTTTGTTAACCCACAAAACTTAAAGAGCAGAAAATAATCCACTGCAGCGAGGAGAAGTTGAGAGACACCAGAGACTCATGCACAACACAGACGCTGATCAGGTCCCCACAGATTAGTAGAAGGTTTTTGTAGACCTCAGCTGGATTTAAAGCTCAAGAACACAAGTGACCTCTCTCTTATTCCCTCTCAAACTCCCTACATCCCCCTCCACATATTTCACATATTTGTCTAGCATGGCTTTGATTACTTGCATATGAGGTCATTTAGAAGGAATGTTGCCACAAAAAGCAACTCAATAGAATAAACACAAATTATAAGGGGCAGCCCTTCTCGGGCATGTGGAGGCAAGGTGCGGTAATGATAGAAGAGTTGGCCATGAAGGCGGTGGGCGCCATTTCATATTCTTTTCTCAGAAGCAGCCGCAGGTGGTTAGACAAGTGTTTGCAATGACACTTTTCTGCATGTGTTTGTAATTTAGATCAGAAGTCGTTGCCGCTGCACACACGTAGTTATACTCAGCCCCTTTTTGGATGCAGGCACCTTTTCAACTTTCTGTCTCGGCGCGGTGACATGACACATGCCACTGAGTACAAACAATTCCAGTTTCCATTCTTCTTTTGAGCCGTTTATATGTTATTAAGGTTTAAAATAGTTCAATAGTATGAGAGATGTAGCCGTCCGTCTGTCCGTCTGTCCGTCTGTCCACGTTTACGAGCAACTCAATGTTATTAGGTAGGTCTTTATGAAAAGTCCCCGCTTTGCCACAGTGGCAGGTATGTGTGTGTGAGTGTGTATGTGTAAATTCAGATGATGACATCATTGTTTGTTTAGCTCTGTAGGAGGTCACCTGTTGATTTCTCACAGAGCGCCGCAATCAAGCCCTTCATTGATTTTCTACACCGGAATAAGAACAAATGATGGAAAGCTACTTTGGTTCTGTTGCTTTACCAAACAGCTTTCACAATCTGGCAGCTGTGAAGTGAAAGCTCTTTCATAATAGGTCCTTGTCATTAAGAATTAGTTTGCGCTGCAGTGAAAGTTTAAAACCCTTTAACGTCCTCAACCAAAAAAAAAAACATGGTTAAATGATTTCTTTGCACATTTGATTCCTTCGGGGCGTTTATTAATTAGACACTTTAAAATGACAGTAAAAATAAATCAGACATATAAAATGATTTCTTTTTTGTTTGAATCAAGTTTCATAATTCTGTTAAGTAAGTCCTCACATGCTTTAAGATGCCAAAAATAATCCTAATTACTACTCCTTTCTCAGTCGCCATGGTGATTTCCTGCTGCTATGTGGTCCCTTTTAACATGTGGTGTCCCTCAGGGCTCCATTCTTGCCCCCTTACTCTTTAGCATATAAATGCTGCCACCGGGTCATGTTATATAACAGGCTCAGTCACCCTGTTTATAATATGATCCAAAATGGGCCCAACCCAACAGCTGAGCAGCACATTAAAGGGTTATTGAGGCATATTATTCAGGCTGTACCTGCAATCATTATAATCTACTCGGTATTTGTTGCAGTGTCTGTACATGCAGAGAACTTGCCCTTTGTCTGTAATTTCTTATTGTATCTTTAGCGCCCTAGAGGTTTCTGACCATGAGTGGTTCTGGAGAGGAATGAAGGCTCTCAATCTGACTTCAAATCGTTATCAGGATGATTTCAAACCTTTACTTTTAACACAATGAATGTACTGCGTTTGAACTTGAAGGCTTTGTTCAAAAGTACAAATGTATCCGTCCGAAAATATAATCTGATTTTTTAAAATCTTTTCTTGGTTTGGTGACATCATCGCTGAAATCTCAACGCTCAAATGATGGACAAACTGTGCCTCACATAAAACCTGAGACCTATTAGTTCTGTCAGCCATGCTGCTTTGTGCGCACCTTCCTCCTCTTGTGTGAATGCGGACTAACCCTTAATTCGACAGGGTGGAGACGCGACTGAAACAATGATCTACTATTTTCCTAAAGACACTTAATGGCTACAGCTAAAGTATTAATCAAATAAATTGACATGAAAAAGCATCAAGTCGGTAGGTTTTATTTCTTCTCAGCTGTCGGCTCCCAGCCCTGAGAAACATTGTGGTTTGTTAATCGTAATGAGTCTCATCATCAACTAACCAAAAACATCTGGATTTGATGACTTTCAAAACACTCAAAGTCATCTTACAAGTCAGCTTTTCCATTTTCATCATACTACACATAAGATCTAACCCGGGTTAATCTATCAGAAGTATATTTCTAAATATGTTTCTGTCTGAAAGAAAAAACTGACGTGAAAAAGTAAAAAAAACGTAGTATGTTGTTCGCAACGTGTTTAATGACCTCAGAGACCTCCACGGAGAACGTCAATAACATATTATATTCGTGTTTTTTGACTTACACCACCGACATTATGACATCCTCCTCCTCCGTCATCATTTTTGTTATAGCAAAGATGTTGGACTCTCCGATGCCATCTTGTGGACATATCGATGTTTGCATAAATGACACATGGAGGCATGTGTGCGCTAACGAATACAAACATTTCTTTTTATTTTTCGATCGAAGCTGCTATATATTGTAGAGAAAACAAAACCGCTTGACTGACTTCAGCCACACCAGCTGTTTGAGTGACAGGTGAATGCTAAACATTCTCCGATCGGCTGGTAACTCAAAAGATTTGCCCTCCTTGGTCACCACCGCGGTCAGATGCAATGCCCATCCCTCCCTCTATTTTCCCAACATTGTGAACAAGACCCTAAGATAAATAAAGTCCTATAATAAAATATACTACATTATATTATATATATAATATATTATGTTATAACACATCGTAATATAGCACAACATAATAATATAATACGATATAACATGTATCCCGACACAATGGTAGCGTAATATTATATCGTATAACAGAACATAAACCACATATTTTTCAGTTTCTCATAACCAAATCATTGAAGAACAACCAATCAGACATAGACAAACATCTAATCAGTAAACTGTTTGTGCCATCCAACGTATTATACGGTGAACATTGCAGCCACAAAGAGTCAGAGGTGAGGATTTATGTGTTCAGTCTTGTTTACACACGGTTCTGTTGCTGAGGTAATTTACTTGAATCTTGGCAGAATCTCTGGCAGCGCGCCATAGAAATGTTCATGCGGAAGGGGGTTCGGGATTTGTGGAGACAATCCCACCCCTGTGGCAAAAGCTCAAGAGACTAGCATGTCGTCCCTTTCACTGCAAAACTGAGAAACTAATGAGGGAGGCAGAACTTTGTTAATCAGCAAGAGCCAAACGCACCGTTAAGATATGCTGAAATAATGAGGTACTATTCTATTATTGTATAAATGTGTGGTTGATTCCATCCTGGTGATGGATTTGGCAACCGGTGTTTCCTAGTGGGTCAAATAGAAGAACTGGTAGAGTAAATACACAGTTTAACAAAGGTATTTCAATCTCATTTCCCTCTCCTGTAACTCTGTTCAACATGTGTTTACACATGTTGATTAATGTTGGCATGGATCCATGGGCAAACCCAAACACCGACTGTACACCAGGCTTCACACCTTAAACATCGATTTGGATATTACTCACTGCCTTTTCTAATTTTACTTCCTCATGCCTCGTAGTTCTTCTCTGTATGTGTTTGTTATAAATGAGGTTTCGCTCATTTGTTTTGCAGAATTGTGCTACATTAGTGTTTGCACAATCATTTCCTCGTTCGATGAAAGAAGAACTTTACATGGGCTCTACCAAGTGTTCTTGAATGGCAGGGGTGTGCGTATGACATCTTCTTCAATTGAAGGGGAAATCCCAGTTAATGTTTTTAGAGTTTATCCACCCAGTGTTCCTCGTCCCTCCATATGGACCAGTACAATCTTAAGGGTGATGGGATGCCTGCTGTATGGTGTCGGTGTGAGATCCGAGCCTCTATAAGCCGTTTCCCATTCATTCTTCCTGAAGCCTCTCCTCTCCTCTGCTGGGTGAAGTCGGAGTCATTTGAGGGGAAGCATGCTTGTGATCCATTTTGTTGCTTACCAGATATTATGGACCTGACATCAGATGAGAATTACAGTCGCTCTGATCCCTCTCAGTTTCTCTGCAACAGTCAGGAGGAAGGCTATTGAATATTATTTCAATTAGAGGAGGCGGAGAATGAAGAAAAGATGAGTGATTTTATTCCAACATTATGTGTGATAATTAGTCGCTCAGACTAGATGAATGTAAAGGGTCATATTTAAAGACAGCAGCTGATGGTGACGGGCTAAACATTCTGTTTGGACAGTGATTGGATGGATGAGGCCAGGGTCGGAAATCCTGGAGAGGGGGAGACGAAAGATTGTGGTAGCCCCCCCCCCGCGCATATCGCTTCAGTGCCTTACACATCGCACATCCACAGGCGACAGAGTATTTGGTGGAACTCTGGAATATGCGTACGAACTTACAGCGGAAAGTCAGCTTAAAACTAACATTTTTCAGATTGACGTTAGCGAAGAACCTGCCTGTGTTTTGGGGCGAGGCTACCTGAATGTCTGCAGCTGATATCAATTAATGCCCCAGGCCGTGAAGCAGGTCATCAAGACTGAACATGTGTGAAAGATGAGGATAATAGGTTGGAAAGAGCATGGAGGGATCACAAGCCAGTGTACTTCTAGTGCCGGTCCCACGTACTCTTAGCCAGCAGGGTACCGGTGATATCTAAGGACGGAAACAGACAATCGGCTGTGGCGACCCCAAAAGGGAACAGCCAATCGTCTGTTTCCGTAAAAAGGGAACAGCCAAAAGAAGAAGAGATGAGAAAGCAGTAACTGTGGTCCAAGTGTACAAGAGGATAGTCTTTCTAACTGAACTTTTTAGTCTTTAGAGAAAATGTGAATACATTGTTGTGTTCCAGATACTTGCACTACTACAAGGTTCTACCCCATTTTGCGAGTTGAGCAATCTATTAAATTTATGAGATCTTTTATTGGGCATCACCATTCTTTGTTCCAGAGTTGAAATGAAATGTTGTCAATTTAAAAAGGGATTTTATTTCAGCTGATTTTTGGCATGCCGGCAGCGACGCAGGTCATAATAATAGGAGAAATAATTATTTCTCTGCTGTCTGATAGGTGGAGCTCTCTGCTGTTTCTCCCTGGTCTGTGTCAAATTTCACCTCCAATGGTTTCCTCTTTATGCCTGTGTGTTGTTTACATACTAAACATGGTTTGAGAGGGTTGTCTGTCAAAAGAGACGCACAATGGGATGCATTTTGAGCTTCATCTTGCTTTGTCTGTCAGAAATATTCTTAAATTTCAAAAGAGAAAAATCCTAAAATCACTGGCAATACCCCCCCCTCCCTCCTATTTTCCGGTCATTGCCCCTTCGTTAGTTAGACAGACAGCGAGGGCAGCGGGTTCCTCTGTGTTGTTTTTCGGCTATTGTTCCGTATTCACACATCTGTCTTTTTCAGAACCACCGGCCACACTATCAGGTCTCACATCTCAGAGTCATATAACAACAACTCTGGCTATGGGAAAGTGTCATGCTGCTTATTCTACCCAGTCAATCTCGCCTCTCTGTAATATCTAGCTCTCCAACTGCATGTACACCGTATTATATGACGACCCTTACGTCAGCGTTTAAGTGTTTTGTTGCGAGCGAGGGGTCTCGTCTTGATTGTCCGTGGCGTCATTTATAGTTCCGTGATTTTCACTGAACGTCATGAATGCTTCTTCTTGTATGTCTGCGCTTGTCGCTAAAGCCAGGCCCTTAGTCGCCTGCCAGGCAGCTGGTGGACATTTGGCACGTTTCATGCACACACTGTCCAGAGGGCTGTGGGACACCTGCTGTCCATCAGTGGGAGGTGAGGCATGGAATCAGACAACCCCTCAACAGTTGACAGCATAGCTTGACCTCCTATCCACTGTGCTGACGACAACGGGCAAATGTGAGTCACGCTCTTAACGAAAGAGCTTGAGAGTCTCTCTCCTGCCGATGAGACTCCAGATCCCAATACGAAGGAGCCGCTCAGTAATCACCAGGTACGTGTCGTTACATGCAGAGACATTTGAGTCTGTTGAGTCAGTGACACAGCTGCTGTGGGACTGTTACACTCAACCAACACACACAGCAAACGCCACTGTGGCTCCGACCCCAGTTGTTGTCGGCAAACCTGATGCAACTTGAAGTTGGCACATACCCGTGCGCAACCAGTCAACAGCTGTCTTAAGAGAGTGTTTGTCTAACCAAAACATTGTCGTCTCACTGCCGGGGCCTCCCGGTGCTAGTTAAAGCATGCCGAGCTCTGCGCAGACGTTGAACACTTTGGTTGTTAAAGTCATACTCCAACATTAAGACCTTGGAAAAGCTCCGCTGCACTTTGGCTTACATTTTTACAAGTCTCTGCTGGACGAGATACTATAATTCCCTCAAAGCAGATTCTGTTGGTGATGTGTGGCTCCCGTCCAAAGTCCCAGTCCAAGTTTGAGCAGAATATCTGTTTCCTGTTACTTTGAGATCTGTCTAGTATTTATCATATTTTAGTCTCATAGTTCATATTTTACTCTCTTAAGGGGAGCAGTTTGTTCGTACATAACCTCCTTACCAGGGGTTAGATTTAGTCCAAATTCTGTGCGTATGAATCGGCTTGAGGAGATCTATCTTGTAAATGTCATATTTTACTGAAGTACTTCATATTTTTACTTTTTTTTTACGATAAAGACTGTTCTCCAGAAAAAACTCAAAAGAATATTTCATGGATCATTTTGAAATTTTATACCCACATAGACCTCAGTGTGAGGAAGAACTGGATTGATTTTGGGATAGCAGTTGTGTAGATCCACCGCCTAGGGAAGCTTTATCGCTGAAAGTATTTGGGCCATAATTGCTCAACCATTGGTCCCATTTAGTCCAAATTTGGTGCATATGAATCAACTCGAGGAGATCTATCTTATTTTACTCTAATAGTTCATATTTTACTCACTTCAGGATCTTTTTATACAAAAAGACCTGAAGTGATTCATTCACTTCATATTTAATCTTAGGAGGATTGCTTGTACAACGCAGGGGACTGAGGGCTTACGACAGCACGGACCGAGTAATTTACTCTGGATAGTACATCAGTTCTTTCTAGAGTAATAGGACAGGGCATAATAAATCCTGATTATAAAGCTACTGGTCAACAAGCCCTCACCATGCCAATTAAATGCAATAACTTGATTTTTCCCTCTCAATGCTGGCGGTACCGGGCCATAACCTGTCAGTCAACATTAACTGGGTTGATAGTGAAGGCTAAGCATTTGCTGTACATGAAATCTGTACTAATCAAACGATTAGTTGACGGCACTTGCATAAGTTTCCCCTTCTATCCTGGCTGATTTATGCATTTCCAGCATCCACATGAAGAATAATAAGGGACTTTCAATGACAGTGACTAGACAGGCGGGGCGGGACCATCAGAGAGAGATGATGCCTCCATTAGGTCTTATTTATCAGGAGTTGGCCCCTGAAGTATTAACATTTCTGCTGCCTTTGTTGTGGTGCGTGTGGCCTAAAAGCATACAGCAGTAATGATGTTGTGTGTCTGACACGATGCCAGTGAAGTGGTCCCATTTCCTTTCACATGTCACCCAACGCTAAGAATTCTAATCTGCAGCATCACATTGGTGCAGAAATACACACTCTGCAGTGTACCTAGGGAGACAGGGGAGGTGGTGAGGAAGATGAGTACATCCCTGCAGGTGCTGCACAGCTTTTTCCTTTTTGTGGAGAATTGTTGATTTGAACTTTGTTAGTGAGTAAGTAATGTGTCAATTATGGGAGTTTTTTTGAAGTTATTTTGATTAATCTGAACTAAGATTTTTGATCATCTGACTGATCTTTATTTTCAGCGCTTCTCGACATCTTCATCATTCGGTCAGTCACACTAAACCACAGACTATAGACTGAGCCACACTCTACTGAGTGACTCTGTGAGGGTTTTTGAAACTCACATAGTAGTGTCTCTGTTCACACAACCGCTGCAGTAGCTGGTGTTCTCTCGCTGAGCCAACACAGTGATGCTTTGTTGATGTCAGTATGTGTGCAGAGCTAATTCTGTACAAAGACAAGCGGAAGATGAATTAAATAAAGCTTAAAATGAAACAAAAACATGCAAAAAAACACGCCGTCTCAGACCAAGAACTACGATAAGACTCATTCAATATGCCAGAATGTACTTATGTATTAAACATGAGAAAGAAAATTAGCATGATGGGGTTCAAAAGCTGCAGATAATGCTTTTTGTTTTTCGCTTTACCTGGTCTGTATTATAATCCTCACTACCTAACAATGGGTAATTTACAGCTACATTACCCCACCTTCTGTCATTGCCCTATGACCTGTATCCTTTACATGCGCTCTTCTAAGATTGTGTTGATTCTGATATGGTGGTCACATGGGCCAAAGGTTTCTCTCTTCCACAAAAGCATGCATTGATGAATTTCACCAGAGCAAAACCCAATCAGGAGGGTTTTCCATGTCCTTTTTAGTTGAACTCTTTTCATAATATGTCTTTATTTTCCGCCCCTCCTCCAAAAACAAGAAAGGGCAGTGGAGAAATACCGGGCTAGAGTCGGCTTAATGCTGCCGAGTCCAACGTTGGCGATGTCACATGATCGGCTCTGTTAAAGTTGCTCTGATTCATCAATTTGTGGTCTTCCTTAAGTATTGACTTATGTCTCCACTTATAAATATAACGAAATGTCCTCATGAAACAGAGATAAAGAAGTAGTTTTCGGTGTGACAAAGGATCCCGTGGTCCGGTCGTAAAAGGCCTTTAAATGGCAACGCTCTGATTCCTCGGCTTTGAGCAGGTTCAAACGAGTCCAGCACACATTGATATTTAGGACGGCGATTGAAGTCTTAAGGCCAGAGGGGTCAGAGGAGAGCAGGGGGTTGACTGGGCCATGAGCTGGCCTACTTGAAGGGACATTTTTCCGCAGCTTTATTCTCTGCATGAGATCTACCGTGGATATATAACATATTTTTCTCACATAGTTCACATTTTACTCATTAGGGAGGCTTTGATATGAAAAACACGGTTTTTTGGACTTGATTTCCTATTCCGAAGGGGAAACCAAATAGCTTTACAAAAGTTAAGGCACAAAGGCAGTAAAAACAATAGTATACATGAAGGAAATGGCAGAGGACCATTTTTGGTTGAAGTGGTGCCAAATCCTGACAAAACTAGGATCTGTTGTCCCAGACAGAAAGGGTATATCCTTGAAAAGTCCTTAATCCTGTGCATTGTACAATTCCCCCCATTCCCCTGTCTGTACGCCTCAAACTAAATGTGAGGTTTGTCCACAGTGTGTCAATTATGACCATTGACACCAAATTTGGACTTAATTGGGCCAATGATTAGGAGGCATGTCCAACTCTTTTTTTTTTTGTTAAAAAAAAGGTCCCCCTAGTGAGCAACATATGACCTATTAGAGTAAAACACAAGGTATGAAAGTTAGGTCTCCTCGAGTCGATTCAAATGTACCAAATTTGGACCCAATCATACCAACAGTTGAGAAATTATGTACTGAAAAACTTTTTGAAATGAAGCTCCCTTAGTGTCAGAAATATAAAACTGATCTTTCCCAAAATCAATTATTTTCTTCCTTGCACTAAGGTCTATGTGAGTATACAATTAAAAATTATCCATGAAATAGTTTTTGAGTTATTTCTGGAAAATAGGGATTTTCTTTTGTATAAAAAGTCCCCCTAGTGAGTAAAACACGAACTACTAAAATAAAACCCTATGTGAACAACGCAGATCTTCTCGACTCCATTCATATCCAACAATACATTTTTGAGTGGCAGGATGTGCGTGATGAAGACATGGTTCTGGATGGATGTGGGTTTTTCTGTTTTCACTGGTCTGCTGGCATCCAAGGACAAGACAATAATTAAAGGGATAGACTATTGATCCGCTGCACATTAGCAGGAAGGGAACTAGTAGTAGTAATGTGCATTGGTTCATTTAATTTGGCATAAAGCCAAGGTCCTCTGCTATCCCGGCCTGTGTTCTCGGGCCTGTGAAGACAGCGGACATGCTACTGTGGTTTCCGCTCTACAGCATTCGTGGAAGAGCTTTGAAAATTACTAGTGCCAATCAAAACTTCTTGTTGTGTGGGAGAAACGGCAGCAACCTGTTCTGCTCTCAGAGAGGACTCCCCAGTGGCCCTTTAAGGATGTGGACTCATTGTGTGCTTTCTCTCGATGTGTGTATTAGGTATTGAATAAGTGACCTTTCTGGTTCGTATGAGCTCATGGGAAAAGTGGGTGTTTCATACAGGAAGTTAATGCCGTTCCCTCCCCCTCTTTTTCTCCTGCGCCATCTCTCAGTGTAGCCTATGGTCTCCCTTCCCCTCGAACTCTTCATTCTGTCTTGTTTTTTTTCCACTTTTTCTCACTTCAAGCCCTCTTGAGTATACTCAACAAACAGTGCTCCTCCCACGCCGCTCCGTCTCACTTGTGTGAAATCCTGTGAGGCTCGAGAAGCAACGCGAACGATGGAGGAGAGCAGACTGTAGAAATGTAAAGGAACCTGTCCTCACTTTAACACTAAAGCCCCTCGGTGGCTATTTGAGTTCAGCCCCAGAGGTTTGGCACAGGTTGACGCCGTGCTTGTTTGGTGACAGGAAGGGCTCTGCCCCCAGTGAAACGTCTCTTTTCTTAGATCAGTGCCCTATGCTACACTGCTTTTATCCCTCTAGCATGTGTAGGGGCGGAATGAAGACATCGCTCTCTCCATCTGTCTCTGAACAATTTTTTTTCGGGGCATCACTCAAAAATTCATTCAGTGTTTTTTTCATGAAACACATCAAAAATGCTGGAATGGTGCCTTTTGCTATGTGTGACATTCTTAATTTCCGAAATTTCAGGAGATATTTCCCGTTCACACGAATGGATGAAATGTTGATAAAGTACACATTTTCAAAAATATTCACGGCAGATTTTTATTTCAAACTAGAAACTCTATTTTAACATTAAAATGTTGACAAAACTTGAAACTTCCCTTGTTTTAATCAGATGTCCTAAAGTGGGTGACAGGACCTGCAAAAATCTTCTAAAAAGCTTCTCAATGAACTCAATCCCGCAATTTTTTTTTTGTACAGAAAATGAGGAAGATTTGCTTCCTCTTTTCCTCTTTTCGAGCGTGAGCCATCATACAACATGCTGAGATGATGACAAAGAAAGGAAAATGATGGAACACAGCAGACAGGACTTGGAATATGACTATGACTGTGTGTCATCATGCATCATATATCTGATTATGATGCTTAGCTTTAACACAATGTGATGAGTTATCAGATGATCACGTTCTGTCACATTCAGTACACAGCCGAGAATGTGACGATGCAAAGTTTCAGGCTGGAAGTGGCTGTGGGCTTGAGGTTTATATCCTTAATCGACACTCCGACAAGTGGCTCTGATCTGCTGAGCAAGTCTTAACAATGATATATTTCACCCGGGAGATAGACACCCCCCCCCCCCCACACCGCCTAGAAACACACTGAAACAGTCATCTCATGCTTTAGAAACACCTATCCAGCCTATCTGTGCTGATGCGTTTTTGGTTGTTTGTATTTGTCCATTAGAAAATTAGAACCCCTTGAAGTCCTGCTTTTGTGTTTGGTTGAGCTCATGAGGAGTCTCTTAGTTTCTTATTGAAACAAGTGTGCCACTCCACTGAACCTGATTATAATATGACCCAGTCGCAACATGTGTATGCTAAATAGTAAGTGGCCAAGGATAGAGCCCTGGGGGACACCACAGATCAAAGGGGCCACTGAGGAGAAGGCATAACCCATCGCTATTTAGAAAGTGCTGTTTGATAAAAAGAAATTTTTTGCTGTTATTAAAATTTTTTAGGATTAATTAACTTGATACAACCAAAAAAAAAGTCTAATAAAGGTCAAATAGTTTTGCTAAAGAGGAGTTTGTCATGGATGGAGCCCTGGGGGACACCACAGGTCCAAGGAGGAGGCATTAACCGCGCCTTTTGAAGTTCTGTTCCATAAGTAGGATTCTTTATTATAATGAAGCCCCTGAGAACTTACAAAAACAGAAATATTTCACATGCTACAACCAAAGTAAGTCTAATAAGGTTGAGCTTATCTAGTTAAAGCTGACCATTTAACATAAAATCCACAATTAGATCATGAAATCATTAAAATTAAGTCTGATTACATATTTGACCAAACGATTTGGCATTTTTATTTTTATTTTAAAGTGTCCAAAATTAATAAATTCACCAAAGAACTGAAATACGCACGTAAATATTTTTTTCAGGTCTTTTTTCTTCTTTGAGAAAAGAAAGAATGAGGAAAATGTTTTTCCTACGATGACTTATGACACATATTGTTTTGCAGAAACCTGCCCGCTTGAATCCAACATGTTGGATCCAAACTGTGTCTTGCATTGTGTGAGAGTTGCACACTGAGTCTCAGAGAAGCCCTTGAGATCCAAGTCCCGCCACAGCGGTTCACTAACGCAATCATGAAGACAATATAAAGAGCCCAACGGTTGCATAACGCCACCGGGGAGAGAAGAACTTGCTGGGTGAGACATAGAGTATGGAACAGCAGAGCCTGACAATTAATATATATGTGTCACGCAGTGCTTTGTAAAGAAGAGAATCAAAAACCGCATCTACCTGCCCTGTCACAGGTTGCTGGGCTGCTCTTATGCTCCTGGACTTCTTGCTGTCCCCCCAAAATGCAGACATTTTCAAATTGTCTTTGAGTTGGCCGCTAACTGCTTTTAAACACACGTTGTAATACATCATCATCTGATGTTTTCATCCTGTCCTGCTGCGGCGGCAGGTCGTTCTGTCTGGACTAACACTGATCCAGTTCTGTCAGCCGCTCAGCCGTCTGCGGCCTCAGAAGAGAACCAGAAGAAAATCCTCCTTCACACCTTTGTAGTGTTTGTACAGAACGGTGAGGCGCAAAAGAGGCTCATCAGTTGAGCAGGCTGCGTGAAAAGTCCTTCCTGCCATCTCCATCAGGAGCCAGTGGAAGTGGAACAGTGAGAGGTTCCACTCTCACCGGACCAGAAGTGGTTCCACACGCACTGATTTTACAAACCCACTCACTACTATCTCAAGAGATGCTCCACTATTAGTCCACACAAAGTGCATAAAACAAACACATTCAAGTTATGGTACTGGGAGTTATTGGGAACTATTATTTATCTAAACTATATCATCGTTTCTCTCAAAATCACTAAAATCCTTATTTTGCTTTACAAAAAAAAAAAGCATTTTGTTAGACTGTATGCTTCAAAGAATGACGAGATTTTCAAAGAAAAACACGTCAATAACTCAACTAAAATTTCATGGATCATTTTCAAATTGTATATCCACATGGACCTTTGTGTGAGGAAGAACTTTATTGATTTGGGGAAAGATCAGTGTCATATTTAGTCTAAATTTACCTCGTTTGAACCGCCTCAAAGAGATCTAACTTGTTTTATTCATATTATAATGTAATGGTTCATTATTCCTTCACTAGGTGTGCTTTGATCGATGCTTAAGAGATAAAAGTCCATATTTTATATCTTTAACATCCCATCCTTATGTCCAACTGTGTCTACATTTACCTCATATGATTTGGCATATGAGCTAAAAAACTATAGTTTTATCACTGGACTCAGAAGAAATATTTAACTGTATTTATCTGCATCATGGAGTCACTATGGGATGTTATCTCAGAACGTACCGTTGACTTAAGTCAATATGGACTGTTTGAGATCATTAACGGGTCTCATTTAATTTGAGGAGGGGGATTGATTGTAGAACGCAGGGGGTCGGGGTATTTTCAGTGATACATCTCTGCTGCCGGGGACGACGGCGTATAGACCCAGTTAAAGGATAACCATGGCTGATGATTTCTCATTAGGCATGGAGCCATATGCAGAAGGTCATTAACTGAGCTGATGACTATTTGTATCAGCTCAGCATTCCTCTCATTACGACGAAGAACTATTCAGACCCACCATTCCCCCTCATTTTTTTTTTTCCTAATTAATCACCCCAGGATTGGTCTTTAAAAAAAAAGAAAAGACAACTTCATATAGGGTATATATATATATATATATATATATATATATATATACTATAGGGTATATACTGTATTTAATTGGAGTAAAGGCTGTGTGTGGAAAGCGTGATGTTCCCTACACGCCTACACGTATCAACGCTCCTCGCTTTCCTTGAGGCAAGCGACTGGATTTATTCCTTCATGTCCCGGTGCATGAAAACCGATTAATGTATAAATTCAAATGATGCAAACATCACAGATGGATCTGATACCTATACTGAAGAGTAGGACAGACGAAGAATACGTAGAATTCCTTCTTTCTTTTTCTTCCTGTTCGGGGAATGATTTGTACAGGTGCATAATTTATGCATCACTATTTAGGTCCATAAGATATTTATCGGTCGTTTCAAGCTAAAATGCTAAATAGTTTCTCATCAGTTCCTTTCCTTTATCTTAATTATTTCCATTTAATTGGGTTTCTTTTAGTCTGAAGAAATCAACTTGTACCTGGCGAGAGTGTGATGTTTTTGTTTTTCTTCATGTGTGTGCTACTTCACATATACATTTATTACCTGATTATTACAGATCGCTTGTTTAATCACTAGTTTCTTGACTTCCCTCGTTGTGTGGTAACTTCACAGACAGTCTGTCTGTGTTCCACGTCCAGATACAGAACAGCCTGGCACAAAAAGCTGTGCTGCAGCTGAGACTCATCCACCAGCCCTGTATTCATGGTGGAACAGGCCTCTAATGTTTTCCCGATGTGAGTGTGCATGTGCTGTGTGTGGGTGGAGGACTGGGATGTATGACTGGAATGCTAGAAGGGAACTGAGTGACAGGTTTGGACTTAGTTTTGCAAGGCGGGGCAGGAGAACATCTCGTCTGTGACATCACCGTCCGAAGGCTTGGCTCGGGCGAGCTGCCTACTGTAGAGGTGGAGTTTCCTTCCTGCTGAGCTGCCGGCGCTGTATATGACCCCTGATGCAGACACGTGAGCTGCGCTGCAGCTTTATTTTGGCAAGGTTTTGTTCTGGGATCTTTTTGAAAATGATCCACGTCCATATACAACATGTTTGTGTATAACTGTAGCCGCTAATCTTTTTTCTGCATAGCCTCCTGGAGATAAACATGAGTGACTGCTGCCGAGCAGAAAATACGAGTGTGTTTATGATCCTGATTTTGCCGCTCACAAGCACACACACCCATGATGGCGTTCATGTCAGCACTGGCCTGTGGAGTTTTTTTTTAACATGCAAAGTTCAAGTTGTTGCACAGTCAGTTAGCTCTTTTTCAAAAACAATTCACTCCAGCCTTGCAAAGTTGTTCTTCTGTAAATGCTTCGGTAGCTCGCTCTGCGGGTGGCTAATTTATCAGAGAGGAGAACATTTAGAGATCGCTTACAGGCTACTGTGGAGCATCTGTGTGTCTGGTGTGTGTTTGTTTTAATCTGCAATCCAGATTACATCCAGTTGGTCCCACCGAGTGACAGCTGTCACCGTCCTTACATGGAAATATGTCAAGGCACCCGTCTGCTCCATCAGTGGATATACCGAGAGGCGGGGCGGCAGAATGTCACAACTTTTTTCTTGAAAACGTGGGAAATGTTCTTACAGCATTTCATTAATTATTCTCCACATTTGTTTTATGTAATTGCTAACATATGAGAAACGGGAATGCCCCCATCGAGGGGTGCATAAAGGATTTACCCCCGTAAGTCTGTCTTTGCCAATTCACACAAATGTTTAGGGCCCTTAAAATCCTCTCACATCATAATTATTGTCTTCTGTTTGCTTATATGTACATTTTTTAGGCCTATTTGAGCTTGTGCTATTATTTTCATCTCAGTTTGGTCACATTCACCTGTAATAAAGGTTATGGTTCATCCTGAGCGGCACATAATGAGTTTTTCCTGTAGCGGGGGAAACGGCATCCTCTGCCACACATTCTATAGTCGTTAAATGCAGAACTTAATGTTCTTAGTCAACCCACAATATCCTCAAAAAGGAGGAAAAAAACAAAAAACAAAACATTTCTATCCATATTTTATTCATTTGGGGAATTTTTTTATTAGTTTTTTTTTTTTAAATGTATTTATTTATTTTGAACGTGTATGAAAGAAAGAAATATCGTCATATATAAGAGAAAACAAGACAATATAAAAGTTTTAAAAGGGTGTTTAAAAAAGGGAATTTATTATTTCAATAACTTCGATACAAACGTTTTTCCATTTAATAACAAAATCATTTGCTCAAGGATGTTTTTATTAAGTGTAAAAGACAGGAAATAAATTTCAGCATTTCATAAAAAATTCAAAAAAAAAATTCAATTAGTTTAGCTCATCTTGAATATTTTCATTATTAGGTAAAAGATCTGTTTGGGTAAAGAATGTCTTTTGAAAACTATATGTTAATGAACTTTTTTTTGTGTGAGATGAAATGAATTCTGTTTAGTAGTTTAGTAAATCCTCACAGGCTTTCATGCGCCCAAAAAAAAAACCAAAACAGCCCTACTAATCAAATTCTGAAAAGCCATGGTTGATGCCTCCTCCCCCGGTGGCCCCTTCCCTCTCCAGGGCTCCATTCTTGGCCCTTTTCTGTTTAGCACACACTTGCTGCCACTGGATCATATTAAAACGGTTCAGTCAAGTGGTCACATTTCTCAAAAAGGCTGCATTCACCATAGAAGAAGAATTTGGCCCCGGTCTGATGATTTGCTCATAGGTGAACATTTCAAGGCAGTGTGAACAGAACCAACGACATGCGATCGATCTTCCGCGGTTCTGATTAGGGCCACCGTCATATGTGGTCCTAAAACAGACAAAGGTTGGATTTTTTTGCGATGGAACTTCAGCTTGAACTATCAGATCAGAATACCTGCAATTTTCACGCCATCTTCTGTCGGCGTCACGACGGAAGAAGACGCCGACGTCAAATAAAAACCTCACATCAACGCGATCAACATCATAATAAACTATTTTACAAGTAACGAATTGTCAAACCTACTTTGGTGGCTTCCATTTTGAATCCATATTCACATAGTGCTGCTTGTGACGCGTTTGTTATTGTTCTTTTGCTCTAAAAAGGGAAACTCTGAACTGATCATTAAGACCGGCAGTCTGAACAAAGAGAACAAATTTTGCTATGAATGAGCGTTTTGAAGAGGGCAAAGTTGTGACTCAGTCAGGGCATATATGATTAAGGAATACGTAAGTGCTGATTCAAATGATAATCAGGTCTGCTGCCCAGCCCTGGTTCCACGTCGAGGATTGAGTGGTGCCATGCGGAGCTCGGCTCGACTCCCACAGCCTGATTCCCGTTAGATTGGATGAAGTCATGGACTAATGTAAGCATTATGGGTCATATTACCGGGCGGGACTCAGCCTGGCTTATGTCACACACTTATCGGTAGTCCTCCTGAGTCATGTTTCACTTGCTCGCCCAGCCCTTTGCTCTTTCTCTGGATCCACACCGAGGCTACATGCCTGTTAGTGCCGGGCCTGGTGCTGCTAGCGCTGCAAAAACAGCCTCATCTATCAGAGGAAAAGGAGTCTGAGAGAATCAGCTCAGCCAGAACAGAGCTCAGCAAATACTCCTCCCATGAATGTGAAAACAAACCAAAAGAGTGAGGCGCTCACTGTGGCTGCAGGAGGTTAACAGAATAGGAAAAAGAGTTGAAGACTGGGAAGCTGTAGTCACATGCTGAAACTACGGCTGGGAAGGTGGTATCGGTGGAAGGCACAAGAAATGCAAGCAGCATTTCTCTCACTCTCTCTCTCTCTCTCTCTCGCTCTCTCTCTCTCTCGCTCTCTCTCTCTCTCTCTCTTTGTTTCAGTCCGGTCATTTGAAGGCACCGTGGCACTTTAGTGGTTCACAGTAATGGGCTTACTGGAGAGAACTGCAGCTGATGACAAAGAATTGGGATGTAGACGATAAAAAGGACAAAGAATCGGAATCACAAACATCCACATCTATGGATTTGATAAAAAAAATTTAAATGGGGAGATCCGTAACCCAAGGATGCATTCAGGGTCACTGCAGGGTGTACATGTATTTTTCTGAGGTAGTAGCCTTAAATATATAATTCCTTTATTTATTAATTTATTTTCCGGTACCATTTATCCTGTTCAGTGTCAGGGGGGCTGGAACCTATCCCAGGTGGCAATTTGGTGAGAGGCGGGGAACACCCTGGATTTTAGCCAGTTCCCCCGAGGGCTATAATATAACAGTCATATATAATTCCGAAAAAAACAGTTCAAGTCTAATAAGAACAAATAATATTTTGATCATTTCTATTTAAATGAAATGCTTAACTGTTTGGACGTAAAGTTCAAACAGAACCTCAATCACGCTCACTGGGACAAGATGTTTGGCTAATGAAAGGCAGACCAAAATAGTAGAGGGAAGCAGGAGATGTAGCTGCTGTCCGCTTATCGGGAGGTCAAAAGGTTGATGGTTCAAATCCCGGCCCCTGACATGTTTTCCCCATAGGGAAAGGTATGAATCCAGAATCATGTTGGGATTCAAAAGAAATCCCTCTGGCAGACAGATGACAGAATAAAACCTGTCACTGTGTGAAACAACAGCAGACTTGACAAACATCACAACAACAGGACCGTGGCTGTTAAAGTTAAATTAACATTGTTTTTTTCCCCCCCAATTCTGTTTCTTCTTGTGAACGTCAAATGTTTTTGGGGGGGTTTGTTTAACGGCCCCGGAGAGCTCCCGTCAGCTGTCACCATTTAACTAGTCCCCCAGGAGAGCTGGAACTACACAACATTGGAAAAATGTAAAAAATGCATCACTCCTCCTCCTCCTACCAGCTCCGTGCCCCCCGGCCCCACCCTTCAAGTTTAGGTTACTAGGAGACCAGATACTGGCCCCAGAATGGAAGAATCACCGCCCTCAGGAGTGAGCGGTGGGACTGCTGCAAGTGAGGAAAGTCCTGTAAATGTGTTAATAACACACAAACCCTGTCGGCTGTCTAATCCAGAGCGCCGGTTCTTACGTGAGGCAAGATTTTTTTAAAGTGTCTGCAGACGGCGTCTTTACCTCCTGTCTGCCATGTGGTGGTAAAGGAGGAGGTCAGTGCTGTTTGAACAGAGAGGCTTTTTCTTCTCATGTGCGTTCATCGTGACGCCCGAATCGATGGTGTCGATTCTTCAATCCGAGCAGGATTGCAATATTTACAACCGTGGTTTGATGTCGGTGAAAAAATAAAGTAGACCCAGCAGGCTATGACGTCCGTTTTTTTGAGTATGTTGTGGATGGACAGAATTCCTACAACATGTAGGAACAGTGCATGAAGGAAATGTAGAAGCAGTTTGTTCTGGACGGTTGTGAGGCATCCCCAGGAACACTTCAGACAAACTAACACATAATTAACTTTTCCCTTTCTCAAGTATTTCTTAATTTCCTGTTAAAGCATGATGCTTTACTGTCTCTTCACTGCAGGGATGATTATGTCATGAATGCTGTATGCAGTCAGAACATAAATAAGACACACCTAATCCTTTTAAACTGGGCTACTTAAGAGCCAGCGCCTCATTTCAAACGCCTTTTTGGCAGTGGAAACGCCAAATGACGCTGACATCACCGGTTCTTGTGTTTTGCAAGAACCGTCAGTGGTCATGGGATATTGTAACTGCTAAAACTTTATTAACGTTATTTCTAAAAATATTGATTGGGTATTGTAGATGAAAACCACTGAACTACTTTATGACTAACCAACAATGCTTTGGCAAGGAAACAAACTGTGACAAATAAAGCCGGTGTTTGAAGGAGCACATCTAGTGCCTTTGAGACAAAACGATATGGCTCTAGTGCTTCTGTGACAAAACGATATGGCTCCATTGCCGCTTTAACATAAAGATATGGCTCCGGTAACGTAATTAAGCGACTCTTGTGCCTCTGTTACATAATTGCATGGCTTCAGTGCCTTTGTAACGTAATTAAGCGACTCTCGTGCCTCTGTTACATAATTGCATGGCTTCAGTGCCTTTGTAACATAATGAAGTGGCTGTAGTGAATATGTGAGTAAAACGCGTGGCTCTAGTGTCTCTGTAACATAATTGGGTGGCTCTGGTGAATCTGTGAGTAAATGATGTGACTCTAGTGCCTCTGTTACATAATGACTTGGTTCTAGTGAATCTGTGAGTAAAAGGCGTGGCTCTAGTGCCTCTGTTGCATAATGACTTGGTTCTAGTGAATCTGTGAGTAAAAGGCGTGGCTCTAGTGCCTCTGTCACATAATGGCATGGTTCTAGTGAATCTGTGAGTAAAAGGCGTGGCTCTAGTGCCTCTGTTACATAATGACTTGGTTCTAGTGAATCTGTGAGTAAAAGGCGGGGCTCTAGTGCCTCTGTGATATAAGGATGTGGCTCTACTATCTCGGTGACATTTACAGTGCTTCTCTCAGATGATCATGTGACTCTGGTGCCTCTATATTTTAATGACTAGGCTCTAGTGCCTCTATGATGTAATAGAGGCACTATTATCACAAAGATACCACATGCTTCTAGCACATCTGTGACATAATGACATGGGTCTCCAACCTCAGTGTTGCAATTACTCCAGTGCTA
>VRLP01002578.1:0-60000 GCA_009660295.1 Lophius piscatorius | reverse complement strand
ATACATCAGACATGAAACTGATGTGTCTGTTTTACATCACAAACAAGACAATGAAGAGAAAACAGCTAATATGCTCATTCGTGTGAATCCCCTGCATGTGTGGGTAAATCCAACTGTAGCTGGCCTTTGCAGAAACTAAGAAAATGTGGTTGGATTTCTTTGAAACGTTCAAAAGGCTGGATTCCCGTTGCTTATGTCACCTTTGAAACATTCTTTCAAATTATACTGTAGAGTTCTCTTCTTGCGGTCGCCCTGTCACACCCCATCCTCTGCGTCCCTGCCAGGCAGTGCAGTCGGCGGCATTCCCCTGCCCCCGCCGACAGCCCCCTCCCAATGTTTATGTTGTAAACAGTCTTTCCTTCCTCCATTTATATCAAGTAAAAGTCTTTCAAGATTTACAATGTGCTCAACAAGCTGTCAGAGGGGGCTGCGCCCTACATGCCGTCACGGGCTCGCGGTTGCATTCTACTTATTTTCTTTAGCCCCGAGATTGACATATTTATTTATTATTTGGTTGAAATTGTGCACATGGCATTTAAATTATAGGGGGAGGACGGACATTGGTCAGGTCAGTGCATAGAGCCGAGCCTCACACACACATTGTTTTATGCCTTTGAGTCTTTGTTGCCCTGCCGAATCCACAGTGAGGATAAAAAAAAAAAAGATTTGTATGTGGCACTTAGCAACATTGCTATTCATTGCTTTTTTTTTTCCTTCTTTCTTTTTTTAATGACGATTATATGCATTTAAATGTGAAAGTATCACCCGACACCTGATGTATCTTACAGCTTTGAAGAAATCTACAAATTCCAAAGACAGATTCTTAGAGTAAAAGACAGAGATGAATTCCCCATGATCCTCGTAGGAAACAAAGCAGATCTGGAACCACAGAGACAAGTAAGTGTGAACCCACCAACTGCTCTGTTTGATCACCTGAATAGATAGCATACAACCCAATTTGAGGGAGTCACATTTTCATATTTGAAAGTGGAAGCGAGCGCTGCAGCTGCAGCTGCAGCTGCAGCTGTCGACACCCAGCAGGATGTGAGTGAAAAAAGTAAAAGAGGGACTGTAGAGATGTTGGTGTCAGGAGATGAGGATGGAAGAAGAGAAAGGGCAGTGTGATGAAATCATTTTGAATTTTCTAGCTGTTGGTAAAAGGTGGCTCATTACTTCCTGTAGTGAATGCACACCATCCCCTTGTGGTTAAAATGAGCATTACATCAATCATCATAGTATAAGTTACAACCATCCCTATATATGAATATACTTTAACTCATAATAGCAATAAGTGTGAATAATTGATAAAGTGTAAAATCTTTTTTGCACTTCCACAAATCAGTGATACTAGCCAGATATTACATTTCAATAAGTTGTTTAATGTTTATACTGTATTTCTTTTTTCCTTTTTTAGCAAATTGCTATTTTAAGGACAGAATGGAAATCAATTCAAGCCATTTCTGTATTAATTGTGCCCTAAAAAGTAAAATATAATATAATATAATAAAATATAATAACATTTTATATAATATATAATTCCATAAATAAATAGAAATAAAAGAGGATGTGTATAAATGATTAACAACATTATTCCATGAAATGAAATCTCAACTGGATTTGAAAAAAAAAAGAAGAAATGATTTGAATTATGTAGTAAAACATTGGAACTCAGCAGTAATACAGTAAATACTACCGCTCTGTTTTTGGACCGTTAAACTTTTGTCCTGCGGTAATCATTGGTTAAACATAATTATGTTTTATTACGGATAATTAAATCATAACACGGTGAGTAGACACTTCCTAAGATAAAATATCACAAAGCTACATTTTACATTAATTGACGTTGTTCTGGCCACATTAATGCTTGTAAATGTCAAGAGATCATACCAGGTTGGAAATTCTTCAATGTGCTAGATCTAAATTTAGAGTATTCTTCTCTTCTGCTTGTTGCTGCAGGTAACCCAGGAAGAGGGCCAGCAGCTGGCCAGACAATTGAAGGTCACATATATGGAGGCTTCGGCCAAAATCCGTATGAACGTAGACCAGGCTTTCCACGAGCTGGTTAGAGTAATCAGGTTGGTGATTTAGAAAAAGGCATCTTTTAACTATTTTTCACCTGTGTATTATTTTTCAGTGCCTCTTATTTGCAGGTTGTCCCACTGGCTGGAAAAGATAAACGCTCGCCTGAGAAGTGTTAGCCATTCAGAAAATACAGTATTATAATATAGATCTCTAAATATATATATAGTCGTCACTTTTTTTTAATATATAGTTTTTTATTGATGCTTTTATCTGCTTTTACTTTGTAGCACTTTGAGATTTGATCCAAATGTAAACTGTATTATAAATTAAATGTGTTATTTTATTATTATTATTAAATGCTGTGCATGATTAAAAGTAGTTTAAGTGATATCTGGACAAAGATGATTTCTCGAGAGACTTTCCCAGGTGATTAGAATTCAACATTCCAGGAGGTAGACTCATATTAAATGCTAGTAGCTCATGCCAAGTCACCAAAGCATCAATAATTGACAGCCTGTGAAGGAAAATCAGCTGTATTTCTCTGGAAGTGTTAACTCCAGCTTAAAGTATTTATGACCCTTAGTGCGCTGGTGGTGCATTATTATGTTGTAACCATGACTCACAATGCCACAAATTAAATGTGAGGTTATTTCAACAGTATTTAAAAAAAAAAGAAGAAGAAGAAAAAAAAAAGAAGAAGGTTCATGAAATGAGAATATACACATTATACATCTCCCATAGTCGATTTATATGCACCAAATTTGGGCTTGGGGCGATGGTCAAGATGTAATGTTGAAAAAACAATGTTGTTTGTCAAGGAAGATCCCTCTAGTGAGCAAAATATGAACTAGTGGAGTAAAAAAACGATGTATGCAAGCTAGAGCTCCTCGGGTCGACTCATGTGCACTTTATTTGGACTAAATAGGATCAATGGTTGATCTTATCCAATAAGATCAACCATTGATCCTATTTAGTCCAAATATAAATAGGATAAATAGGGATCTTATCCCCCCCCCACATGTGAGATTTAATATCATAAGAAAAGGAGTTGAATTTTCCAACAAAGTTTTTCAGTGACGTCATATTGACATCATTTTGATTTCCAGTGGTCAACTAGTCATGTGATCTAGGGTAATGTAAATATAATAAATAATGTAGTAGGAAGTTTGCTGTGTGGAGGTCCAAATATGATACACACTATACATTGTGTCCCAACTCCCAGGAAATTCCAAGAACAGGAATGTCCACCGTCGCCAGAACCCACGAGAAAAGAGAAAGACAAGAGCGGCTGCCATTGTGTGATCGTCTGATATCACTGTAACTCCACCACCACCGCGCCCACTCTGCCTGACATCACATCCTCAGTGGATGACTGACCGCTGCCTTCTCCACGTGCATGACTCCAGACGGCCTTCTCCGAGATCCTTTGACCAGGAACCGCTGTCCCCAGAACATCACTAGCCTATATGGACAACTGACAATGCCAAATTGTAACACGACTCTACCTTCAACCATAATCTATATCACACCAGAGAGTCCCAACACTAAACATTGCCTTCTTAATCAGCCTGACAAATTCATGTTTTCTACTCTGAAGGACTTCTCTTGCCTTGTACTTTCTACCGAGATTGAATGAAATCTATATATCCAGAATGTTAATGAATTTCTTTAGTTTCAATGTCTGACCAGAGCAGAGATGTTATCTTATGAGGCTCTGTGTATGTTGTGCCATATCCACCTTTACTCCCCTGTGCTAATCTGCTGTACATATGTGACATTTGTTGTGGTTTTCAAAGTGTATTTCTAATGACCTATTAAATCACCACAGTACACTGTGTGGGGTTGAGTTTGGTTTTACATATATGAAAGTGAATATATACATGTCTATATACATATAATGCCTAGACTGCCCTTAAAGGAATGATAGATAGAACTTTTCTGCCGTGGATTCTGTCTGTGGTTTTTGCTTTCATCTCCATATCCAAACATGCAGTGTCTACTGTATTTAGATTTTTTTTTTTTAAAAGTCTTACAGATTGTCCTTAACGCTCTCTCTTCAGTCTACCAAAAGTAGCTAATAGGTCTAAATATCTTTCCTCACAGCTGGTGATCCAGTCAAATTTGGACATCGCACATTGTTTCAGGTCTCAGAGGAGCAGTGGTACCTCTTTACAACAAGGCTCCCCTTATTAAGGATTTATAAATGGCTTCTACGTAGTTCAATAAATAAATAAACACTTTTAAAAAATCATGGATTTAAGCTGCTAAAGGGTATCAGAGACCCGATGCTTGCCAAATAGTGAGCACACTTATCTGTACTGCTATCTTGATATTGCCAAATAGTGACCCACAATGAAAAAAATTGAAAGCCCCGTTTATAACCCTTAAATAATTGTTATAATACTTAGAAAGTGTTTACAAACTAATTATAAACCATTTATAAATGCTTTTTAAAGTTGCCCTCATAGTAAAGGATTTATTGGTAGCACATTGACAGGATTTCAGATCTAATGTAATGTATACTCAAATTTTCAAAACAAGTATTTTCTGTTGCAAATCAAGAAGCTCTCTGAGCTCCGTGTAGCTCAGATCATTCCAGAGTTAAAATCTAGATCAAATAATTGTTCTATCATTCCAGTCACACAATGGCGACGTGTTTTCTTGTGTTTCCTTGATTTATTCTGTTGCATTAGTTGTTTCACTGAACGACCTGAAAGTAGGAGAGCAAAAACAAGCGGAAGCCTTGACACGAACGTTGCAGAAACACCGGTTCTCCATTGGGTCAAGCACTCAAAGGACCTGCTGCCTGTGTAGCTCTCGTCGCCACAGACACAACACTGTCCCTGCCTCACATTTCCACCGCCGTACTTCTGTTCAGGCATACCAGTGAAGTACTGCCGTTCGTTTCTCGTCTCGTCATCTTGTCATATAAACAGCGAGAAAAACGAGATGATGGAAGTAATGGACCCGATTAAATGTTTCTACTCTACTTTTATACATTATTTTCTTATCAAACTAGTTGACAAGTATTTTTATATGTTTATAATTGAGAAAACCTTCACAGCATAGCTGTGTTTATATGTAAAGAGGAATATTTAAGTCTGTAGTTACAGTAAACTTAAGACGACTCTTTGGCCCAAATTCTACCAAAATTGGATTCTTTTACCCGAGAATGTTTTCTTCTTCTGATTGTGGCTTCATAACAGAGAACATCTTTGTCTCGATGCGTCCACCGCCGGCCCATTGTGTAAAATGCCAGGTCAGATGGGAGAGGGTTTGAGAAATGATTCTGGTCGTCACATTGGAGCGTTACATGAATTATTCCAATCTTTGAGATTTGATGTACCCACTTCGGATCCAATTGCAAATCCTAGTGTACAATCAAATCATGCTGTCTTTTTTTCTCTTCAATATCAATGTCTTTTGCCCTGTGTATAGCTTTTGGTGCTAAAATAAAATCTTTCATTGAGCCAGATGGGGTAGAGAATCTTTCTTTTGGATTCAGAAAGTCCAAACTCTCACAATCCAAGCCCTGTGTCAGCGAGATTTAAGGCTAAAGTCCATTTGTGATGTAACATCCCATTATTTTTTCAAAGTGCTGTGACTGTATCATCACATGGAAATGTTAAGGATAATAAATTCTGAAATACATACATACTTTTTTCTGATAACGTACTTTGCATTCTGGAAGTATTCAAACCCTTTCTCCCGTGATCATGTTGCATTCCTACGCTAAAATCATTTAAATACATTTTTTCCAACATTATTCTACACTCCATGTCCCATAATAACGTAGCAAAAAGAAGACAGAATAAGACTATAACTAACTATATATATCACATTGATGTAAAAATTCTGACTCTTTGCTGTCACAGGAGGAATGTTGCACCGGTTTTTATTTAAAAACGTCATAATGTCCTACTCAACTGTTTGGTTGAGCCCATTTTGAGTCCTGGGGGACTCCACAATTTAAAGGTTCCACTGAGGAGGAAGCATTAATCATGATTATAAAAAAAAATGTCTTATTTGATATGTTGAATTTTTATTTTGACGTATTAAAACATCAGAACTTACTAAACAGAATTATTTAACTTTATTTAACCAAATAGTTTTTCTAAGAATATGCCTTACCAAAAGGAAGAGCTAATCTAATTAAAATTGACTATTTTATAAAATTTTAAACTTCATCATGAAATTATTTTTATAAGTCACATTTTTTTTTGATTGATCTTTTTTGACTGTTTAAAAACATTCGTGACCGATCGATTTATCATCTTATAATACATTGAGAGTGTGTAAAAAACGCCCAAAACACATGAAAATGTGGAGGTCATTGATATGCAAAAATTTCTAAAACTCTGTTTGTGCTTTGTTGTTATGGGTTATTGGAGTAAATATTGATTTCGGAAAAATGAATTTAAATTTTTATTAGATTTTAAGCATAAGGCTGCATTATTATAAAATGTGAAAATGTGAAGGGAACTACTTTCTGAATGCACCGTATGCCCCAGTTTTATTAAAGTGTCAATCCGTGTCTTTAGATATTACTCCCAGTAAAGTCTCTAAAGCGGCGATATGAAATATTCCGTTTGAAAACCTCTTCAGAGCATCAGCTTCATCGCTCCACAACTTAGTACTTAGCTTAGCATATAGCATAAAGGGGTTCTGAAGCATGGCCAGAACATGATGTCTTGCTATGAATCATCTCTGCATCAGGTCATAACAGGTCATAAAAAAAACTATCTACAAAGTATTGGAATGATTAAGTATTGGATTTAGTCATGAAAAACAACTGAACAAAAATTAATTTTACCAGTAATCCCAACAAACAATGAGGCTTAGATCATTTTGCTTTAAAATATATTTGACCATAAGCTGTGTTGAACATTTAACATGGAGACATGAATATAGATGGATGCCAATTAAAAGAAGGACATGCAGCAGGAGGAGTGTTAGCGAGGTGTTGGCCATCATAAGCACCTTCAGGGTCCCCCGGGTCATATTGTGTATATATTGGGTTTTGTTGATGGAGGTGGAGGAGACTGTCAGTCATGTCGGTACAACATTTACCAGCAGTGTTCAGTTGGGTTGAGATGTAGTGACCATTTATTCTAACCTAACTTCCTCATAAAACCCACTGAGCCCGAAATCCTAATTGCCTTTACTGTGGGAGAGTTTCTAAAAGAAATCGAATGATCCAGTAAACACATCACATAGCCGGTCGTTACTATGAA
Organism: Lophius piscatorius; assembly: GCA_009660295.1. Taxonomy (NCBI): domain Eukaryota; kingdom Metazoa; phylum Chordata; class Actinopteri; order Lophiiformes; family Lophiidae; genus Lophius; species Lophius piscatorius. The sequence goes on along the minus strand of VRLP01002578.1, from coordinate 52,744 downwards.
TTATGTTTTAGTGTTCCTTTATAATATTTACCCCGCCTCTCATTCCATGACAGCAGGGATAGGCTCCACCGCCCTGCGACCCTGAACAGGAGAAGCGGTTACGGATAATGAATAGATGAATGAAATGCCATCTTAACTCTCTGTGGCCCCCTTTGACCTGCATGGTGGCCCCCAGGGCTCCATACTTGGACCTTGGCTGTTTAGCATAAATGCTGGAGGTTTAGTCAACTGGCAAACATTTTTTACATTGTTGTGAGTCAAAATTTGTAAAACCAAACAGTTGAGCAGGGCATTAAAGGGTTAATTAATAGTGATGACATAGCCTCTCTGGTCCTGTGAATTTATTTCTAACATTTCTTCATCTAAATAGATGGGCTATGCTAGGAGCACTTTATGCTGGATATTGCATTTATGAATAAGACTGGACGTATGCTGTCCGTAAAAGCAACCCCCCCTGATTGAACTGCTCAAATAAAATGAGAAGTTATGTCTGAAACGCCTTTTCGTAAGGAAAAGAGAGTAAGTAAGTAGAGTAGAATAAAATATAAGAGTAGAGTAAAATATGATGCGTACTACATAGCTATCCTTCACTTGATTCACAGGCACCAAATTTAGACTAAATCTGACCAACGGTTGAGAAATGATGGCCCCAAAACTTTCAGAGATAACATCATGATCATGTGATCATGTTGCATTCCTACGCTAAAATCATTTAAATACATTTTTTCCAACATTATTCTACACTCCATGTCCCATAATAACGTAGCAAAAAGAAGAAGCTCCCCCTACTGTCGTAAATATACAACTGACCTTTCCTAAAAATCATTCCAGTTCTTCCTCGCACAAAACATTAATAGAGCGTAAAATTCAAAACAAAATATCACCGTAGTTCATTTTCACGGTCAGAATATGTGGAAGACACGACAAACAAAATTTTAAAGAGAAAATACATATTTTTAGGTAAAATTATGTGAAAAACACATGTCATTACCGTAAAAGTATTTTTCGGTCCAAATAAATTTTTTAGGTTAAAATAAACCTAAAAAACCCCCAACAACACTTTAACCGTTTAGTAAGAGCATACCATTGTTTCTACAGTAACAATACCTATCTATCTATCTATCTATCTATCTATCTATCTATCTATCTATCTATCTATCTATCTATCTAGCTATCTATCTATCTATCTATCTATCTATCTGTAATTTACTGTTATTTTACAAAAAAAAAATTATTATATTTTCCGTATTTTACATGTTGACCTTTTTTGTTCTTGTTGTTGGTTTGTTTCTTTTTTCTTTCTTGTTTTAACAGTCCTATCCAGCAATCTCAGCATACAGTTTGACGGTCCGGCTGCCTCACAGTGCTGGACAGATTTTGCTCTGCAGAGGAGGATCTTACTCATCCTCTCTGCATTTATTCATTATTGAATTAGACGAGGAAAAAAATACTGTCCCGAAAAATTCTAGCAACCATAGCAACAGTATTTGACGGCAAATTATACAGATCTATTTTACAGTTTGGATAGCTCCTGCAAAGAGTGATTTTGGATTTGTGGTTGTAAATATTCTGTATCACCTGGTCCGTAGTATTATGAGCCGGTCTCTCTGATGCACTGTGTTCTGTCACTGACCAGTAACAGCAGAACAGTAACGCCCAACAAGGTGCCACTGTAACAAGTTAATCAATAAGATGGGATGAAATAAGATAAGATAAGAAAGAATAATACCTTATTGATCTTGAATGAAAACCTTGTGCCATAGATGGCTCTAAAATTACAGGAACCGAATATAAAATAAGTGGGAAAAGAAAACAGACTTTAAATAAATGTGTAAATGTGTAAATGTGAAAATAATGTGTTTAAGAAGTAAATGAAAACCGGTGCCTTGGATACATCGTCAAGACTGTGGAATTACAAGGAAAGACGATGACAGCCGTGATCTTTATGTTAATTTATTGGTTGGAATAAAAAAAAAAAGCCGGTTTATGAGGTTCCCAGAATCATAAAATGACAGCTCATGTGGATTTACTGTATGGCCTTTGCCCTCTTTTCCGTATTTGTCCTGGATGGGTGAACCTGTATAGATTGTTTTAAAGCTAACACACAGCAGACATTTAGTCAATGGCCCTTAAGACGCAGCAGCCTTAACGTCCTCATTGAGAAAGAAAAAAGCAATTTCTTTGCATATTTAATGTTATTTAAGATCTTAAGATACTCTACACTTACCATAAAATGACAAATCATTTGGTCAAGCATGTTTTTAAATGGTTAAGAAAAACCCTGAAGTAATGTCATAATGAAATTTTGTATTTCATGGAAAATGCTCAAATGTGAATAGATAAGTTAAGGGTTATTACCTTTCTTTTTTAGGTTACATCATTAGCAAGAAGTAACGCCTCCTCCTTGGTGGCCCCTTTAACCTGTGGTGTGTCCCAGGGCTCCGTCCTTGTCCCCTTAATGATTACTGCACAGACAAACTGCCACTGGTTAATACTATAAACAGGTTCAATTAAGTCTCACACAATAAAGAAATAAAGACTATCTATATTGAAAATGTGCACAACCAGACCGTTTAGCACGACATTAAAGGGTTAACCTGCATATAATTCTGCTTTGCATTTTGCTTTGCATTTACATCACTCAGCATTTCAGAAAGAATGAAAACAACCACAGAAACACCACATTTTGGCTTCCTATCGGTTAATTAGCCGCCACAGCGTCTAATTATCAACAAAAGCGAAACATATTGTCATCCATTGATCCATCCTGTCCGAGGAGAGGAGACTTCTGCATCTGTGGGGGATTGGTAACGGTAATCAGCCTTGTGCGCGCGCACACCAAGCTGACAGCTCGCGCTCCCCGCTCATCTGCGCTGTAGTCGATAGGAGAGAGTCTGGGCTCCGCGCAGCCTCCGCTCACTCACCGAATCCGTCGTCCGGCTTCCCCGTTGGTCAGTACACCGAGAGAGGAGCCCGGTTTCTGCCGTCTCCACGGTCCGACATGGAGGGAGTCACCAGCAGCAGGAGCCTGTCTTACAGCCGATGGAGTTACGACAGGTGAGCCAGCTCTCCCATGACGGCAGGGTGGACGTTTAGACATGGCTGTAGGCAGTGTTTTTACTAATCCTGCTCGTCAGGGGGGTCGCTCCAGCCCCCACAGCCCCCTTGAAAGATTTGATGTCCCTCATCTAATTGTATGCATTTTAAGACATTAGGAGGGTAAAAATCTGACAGCAAAAGCTTTAAAGCCATGTTTGTGAGCAGCAGTATGAACTATCTGTCAGGCAGAAATGCATTAAATCTCTGATTGATGTTCTTTCCTAAAGTCTAATTATCCGGCAGCATCGCACAGAGTCAGAGGCAAAAATCATCTACGTTCAACCAAGTTGGATCAATGTTTCTGGAACTCTGGCTGAGCTACAGCTGTAGACACATATGCAAATATGAATTTAGCCTTTCATCTGTACGTTGCGTTCAGTTTGTACGTAGTTGTGCACATTTTCAGATATGGATGAGACCTATGAGAGGGAGCAGTACCACCGGAAGTCAGAGGGGGCAGTATAGCCATAACTCAACGGGAGACAACGAGCTATTACTGACGCGAGAAAGAGAAAAGTCCACATGTCGCAACGTATTCAGTGTCTTCACAGACCCCCGACAAGTACATCGTGTCTCCTTGTTTGCCGCTTTTTACTTGCCATCTAGATTAACGCAACTTCGTTTCCATTTTCTGTCGTTGTCAAAACTTTTGACTGCAGACTGCCAACTAGTGGATGAAAAGATGTCAACGTAAAAGTCATATGGAAGCATCCCGATGTCTGAAATGGATGTAGCTATTTTTATACGTTGATGGGTTGTTAATTATCCTTCAGTTTGACCGTTAGCTTGACAGTTAGCTTACATTTATGCTGAATACAAATGCTGTAAGCGCACATGGGTGGAGCCTTTTGTCAAAACCCCACGTTCATTTCATACATGATTGTGCAAGTTTCCGATATGGATGAGACAGATCAATTCAAGGGGGGGCAGTATTGACTCTATTATAATTCAACAAAAAAACAAGATTCTATGGACAAGACAAAGAAGAGAAATGCAAAATGTAAATGTAAACAGAAAAAACGTAGGGTCGACACGCATTCAGTGGCCCCACAAACCAACTCCAAGTACATTTCTGACTGCCTTTTTTCCGAGAGATAAAGCCCATTTATAGTCAAGGTTAAAGAAATAGGCGGAAGCAGACAGCCTTTTGTTCGTACTCCGGATTCATTTTGTGAGTAAGTTTTTACGTTTTCGGATACTGAAGAGATTTTCGAGACAAAGCAGTACCACTGGAAGTGATAGGGGGAAATATTCCACATGTCAGGATGTATTCATATGGAATCGCCAAACGCCTTCAAATACATTTGACGAAACGTTGAAAACTGACTCAGCAGTTTTTATATGTAGATGGATTATGAATGATCCTTTATCCTGACGGTAAGCCTGCCTCTCCACAGGACAGTTTGCCAGCACAAGTAACGGTAAATTCACTGAGCTTAAAATATTTTGAACCTGCTTTATGGAAGTAAATCAAGTTGTAATAAGTCAGACTAACTGGAATAATCCTGGTTTATTTTGTAGGCTTGTTTAATGGTCTAGTGGGCAGTGAATGCTGTTTCTGTAATATCTTTCAGCACTCCATCACCTTCTCTCCTACTTTCTCTCTCTGTTTCCTTGTTTCCTTTGTCTCTTCTTCCTAAGTCTGAAAGTTTCATCAGCATCACTGCGGAACATAACCAAAAAGGATAATGCTAGGCTAATTTTGCAATGAAAATAACAATTTCTAGGATTTCCTCATTTATGGATTTAACAGAATCTGAACAGAAAAGAAAAGGCTTTCAACTTAACTTTCACCAGTCTGAGAATGGATGGATGGATGGATGGAGTTGATTTTAGCTAACAAGCTCGTTAATTCATTCATGTCACCGGGCAGGCATCATGATGGACAGCCACTGTTTGATGTAGCAGCACAACACAGGACATATTAGTCAGGTGATGTCTGGGAAAGAATGACACTGTGCTACCAGCAAACTTCTGTACTTACCTGAATTAGGCTTTGGTGGATTCAGCTGTGAACAAGTTTAGTAAAGACTAAATTATTTACGCCTCCTTGGCTCTTTTTATTATATAAACCTTGACATCTGTTTTTTTCCCCTCTTTTTTTTCTAGTTTGTTACGTTTCATCTGTATTGTTATGTTACACTGTAAAGATTGAGGCTTGACGGACACCCCCTCCCCTGCACAATTATTTGGTAGGTGCATTGAATCTGTAAATGAGACATATGAGTTAAAGTAGCCAGTTACTTATTGTGTCTGCTACATGTTTGTTTCACTGTTTGAATTCACAGCCATGTTGTGTATCCAACCATCTCCTTACAGACAGCCCACCATGTCCTATGTACTTCCATAGAAACATGTTACTTCATGATGCACCTCTACCAATGACTTGTGCCAAGCAAGAGTTGATTAAAATTTGAGGTGGACTTGGGAAAGGATCACTTTTTCCCTTTTTGGTTTTGTCAACAAAATGAGAAATGATAATTGTCAAAAGATACCCGCTGTCAGAAGAGGATGAATGAGGTGTTACTGGATAGCTGTTTTGTGTTTTGACAAACTTGAGGATCCTACTTACCATTTAGTGCAGGAAAAAGCAACGAAGAATGTAATCTCGCCTTTAAAGGAAACACACAACACACAACAATACTCAATATTCTACATATTCGGATCAAAAGAGATGGACAGCGGCTGTGGTGCAGCATTAACAGTAATGCAGTTGTTGTATCGGCCTGTTGTGGTGAAGAAAGAGCTTAGCGTTAAGGCAAAGCTCTCAATTTACAGCTCCATCTACGTTCCAACCCTCAGCTGTGGTCCGGGTGGAGACTGAAAGAATGAGATTACAGATACAAGTGGCAGACATGGGTGTCCGTCGTCGGGTGGTTGGGCTCAGAAATAAGGTGTTTCGCTCCGAGTAGAGCCACGAAAAGGAGCCAGTTGAGGTGGTTCGGGCATCTGATCAGGATGCCTACAGGATGCAGGTTATCCAGGCACGTTACACTGGGAGGATGACCTGAGGTAGAGACAGAACTCGCTGGAGGGACTTCAGGTCTCATTTGGCCCGGGATCACCCTAGGATCCTTCAGGATGAGCTGGAGAGTGTTGCTGAGAGAGAAATGTCTGGAAATCCTTTCTTTGTCTGCTGCTACCACGACCCGGGCCCGGATAAGCAGACGAAAACGTTTGTAATCTCATCACATGACAGGCTGCTCAGTGACATCGTTTTGAGACTTTAAGGCCACCGTAGATTCTGGGACTGGAATGGGTGAGTTGTTGTGTGACATAATTGCAATCTGGAACCTCAGTGCTAGATGCCACTAAATTTAAATTACTGTACGTTTAAGAATTTCTACAAATCTTAAGGGAAAAGTAACTCACACATAAAACATTTTCATCATATCTAAACTTTATATAGCAAAATATGAGTAAAAAGTAGGCAGGTTTGCGTTCGCTGCTAATCTCTGTAAGTGACACTGAGATCAAGGATTGTAGTACGAGTTCAAGCTGGTGGAATACAAACACATAGAGCTCGGATGATAGAACCACAACATACACACTCCACAGCTGGACAATAATGGCATTTTTTTAGCAAGGTATTTTAAATTATGAGCAAATGGTGGTGCATTTTCAGATTTGATTTATAACACATTTTATTTAAGAAAAGTCTTCAACTGTACTGTACTAGTGCATGCGTATGCGTGTGTGTGTATATGTGAGTGTGTGTGACTGTGCCTTGGATTTGATGAACCCAATATCTGGTATAATTTAAGTGTAATTAAGTCCGTAAATTTGGTCTTTACTGTGGAAAATCCCTAACTTAACGGAAACAGGAAACACATCACAGAATCATATCAAATATTAACCGGTCAAAATTTGAAGAATACTCTGTAGGTCACACACATTTAAATCATACAGCCATGAAGTCCTCAACTCTTCCAACACTTCTCACCACATTAGACTGTTTCTGGTCGGTATAGCAGTTATCAGGCTGACAGTAGTTTATGTTTCCTCACTCTGTATCGTTGTATTCTATCTGAAACTGTGCTTTGACGTCCCAGCAGACTTCTTCAATGGCTTCAAAGCTTCTTAAGTTTTTTCGTCTTTGCTGTGAAATAATGGTTACTCTATGTTACATGTTACTGTGGGAAGCACATTTATTCAACCGCCATTGCATTTTATGTTTATTGGCAGTGTATGCTGCTTATATTTGATATTTATAGTACCAGCAGACTAGAATAACCAGAAGCCGTTAAGGGATTTTCTTTTACAAATATAACGTAAAATTCATTCAACCCCTTACTGATAAGTATGGTTCTTTATAGCGACCCTTTTCCTCGCTATGACCTGCTTCTAATGTGATGCATAGGTAGACATTAACATGTCGCAGCATTACTGAGGAATCGTGGCCCGCTGCTCAAGGGCAAAGGCAACCACTGGGTTTATATGCTGCAGATACCCTCTTCAAATCCCATCAGATTCTCAAAGCGATTCAACTCAGGCTACTGTGAAACAACTTACGGGGTGACCTCTGAAACCAAGCACTGGTCAACATTGGGGGCTTCTTGGGATTATAGTCCGTTTGGATTGTGCAACATGGTGGGGTTATCGTATGGAGTGAAATTCCTGCCAAAATCTGCAAACAAACAAAAGACATTTGGCAAATGTTCCAAAAAAAAAAAATGTTGCAAAAAATACAACACACAGTTAAAAAACTATTGTTTTGTGTTTCACAAATACAAAACAGTTTTACCAAACAAACACAACGTGTTTTACAAATAAGCGATGATTCACTCAAAAGCGTGGAGTGATTTGCAAATAAAGAACTATAGCATGTAGTACACAAGTACAAAAAAATCAATCCTTCAAGTACACAAAATAAAAAAAACAAACAGGTCATTTCTGTCCTAATCTTTCGATGCCTACTTTCTCGCAAATCGCAGTTTATTGGTGCAGGTGTAAACTAATTACACTGTTTGTAACTTTAAAAAAAGGTCCTGATATTAGATGGTCATGCAAAAGTAACTGCTGCAATGATACACTATGCTTTAAGCCATGAACATCTTATTGAGCTGCCAGGTCATGAAGTCTCCGACAGTCAGTGAACGCCTCATTTCCCCAGCTAACGATGGTTTAAAGGGCTACGAGGGCTACGAACCTTTTTTTAAGTTAGCTGACACGCCAATGCAATTTATACTTTAATAAAGTATAAATCACAGTTAACTATTATTCAGTTTACAGCAGTCAAATGAATGTCTATTTTTTTTCAATGTTAGGGATAACGTGGATTATTGCGGCCATATAAATAAAATTGTTTGCATTTTAATATCAGTCAGATTTGGTAAGTTATGACCAGCTGCCCTTGGCAGTGGGCCGTCCACCCGGAGTTGGGATCTGCTCGAGGTTTCTGCCCATTAAAAGCAGTTTATTCAAGCCACTGTTTCCAAGTGCTTGTCCATGGAGGAATTTTATTTGGTCTCTGTAGAATTTTGAATGAAGAGTTCCATCTAGACCTGCTCTTTTTGGAAAGTGCCCTAGGGAGAACATTTGTTGTGAATTTGTTTTATATAAATAAAATGGATTTAATACTGATCAAACCGAAAACCCCCTCAACCACAACCAAGTGATTAAACACACAAACATGTTATAATGAATAAATAAAACAATTAAAGAGGCGCCTCTCCACCTTCAATGATACATTATCATTCAATCTTTTTATATATGTTATCCACATTTTAATAAAGCACACAAGCAGTAATGTAAAGTATTTAAAAGGAAAATTTTATCTCCCTTTCTTCGTTAAAAATAGCTTCCTAGAAAATCTCGCTCTGGTAGCCTGCATGAAAACCTGACTGATCGCTGAAACAACTGCAACGCGATATAAAAGAACAGCATGTTATCAGCCAAAGCATCTGTTCTCTTCTTGGCTAAAAATATTGTTCTAATTAATAAAATCAAATCTTTATTGGTTTGATCGTTGATATATTTATATCCTGGAACGATCGGGGATATTATGGAATTGTCTTCACCAATTTATTTCTATTTTGGCAAATTGTGGTCGACTCGAGGAAATATAACTTGTATATGTCATATTTTACTCTATTGGTTTATATTTTTGTCACTAGCAGGAGCTTTAGAAAAAATAACAGCAACATAAAAAAAAGAAAATGACAGTTTTTTGGACATGACATCCTGGCCATTAGAGGCGTATTAGTAAAACGTGTTTTGCTTGTTTGCTAAACATGTTCGTATGTGTGAAATACAATGCAATAGTTATCATCAATGTTGTTTTTTTATTTGCCAACCCCACTGTGTTTGTTCATGAATCGTAAGAACATTTGTAAAACAGGTTTTTTTCCTAAACTTTCGCCAGGAATTTCACTCCATATACAGTAAAAAAACACAGATGGCAGGATTTAACAAGATGCCTGAACTAACCCTCTACTGTCAGTAGAGGGTTAGTTCAGGCATCTTGTCAGGACGCCCATCGGATTGCTTCACTTTTGAGGTTTTTCAGACACATTGAAATAACAGGAGACACCCACAAATAACTCTTGCTACCGGCCCAAATCAACCCCAGATAAATGTATGAAAAGGGAAAAGGAAGAGATGAAAACTAAAAACTGGCACTTACCCTGCATTTCAGTGTAAGCATTTACCCTGCAATTGCAGAAGGTTTCCCATCTTGCAAAAGATGGGAAACCTTAAACTCAAAGGAAATACATGAATGATGAAATATGCAAATGATGAACATGCAAATGTATGTATTTCCCCAAACAAGGCCCTAATGCAGTATCCATGACAACCATTACCGCAGCAGTTTGAAGTCTGTGCACCAATGTGGTCTTTCTTCACTTATTATTCATTGTTAAACCTTGTCTAAGAACGGGGTGCTATTACACTCTGTACTCTTCTGACCCTGGTGTCACTGCAGAAACAGCTATACTCGTATAATCTAAACGCTGGAGGGTTGCAGTCTCGACGCTGGAGGGAGAAGACCCTGGCGTTTTCTGTTCTCCGCTTCTCCATCAGAGTTCTACAGCCTGAATATTATACACCGACAAGTATACCCTTATTGTTGCTCACCGCCATACCTTTTGGATTTCTTTCCGTATTTGTATTTGTATTTGTATTTGTATTTGTAGTTGTATTTGTATTTGTATTTGTATTTGTATTTGTACGGATTCTACCGAGTCTGGTGACGGTCTGACTACCTGTTGCTGTTTACCATCACAAAAAAACTTTGTTTATGTCAATTTCTGTTTTTTCATCGTTGATGCCAGTTTGTTTAACGTTGATGTCAGTTTGTTCATCCGTCTTGTTCAGCGCTGCCACCGTGACATATTTACCAAAAGCCGCTGTTGATCACTTCCTGTGTATGGCTTTTTTCTGGGCATCATGTCCATGAAAATAACGGTTAATAACGTCTTCTGTGCATCTCGTCCGTGGCTAACAGATAAATTAGCCATGAAAAAAATAAATACACAATCTCTCAAAAACAAATCACGCTTCATACATGACCAAATTCTGGACACAACATCACACCCTGTGTTCCTCCATAACCAGACTTACCTTCTCTGGTCAGGACATTCCCTCTCCTGAACAGTCACCTAACTGGGCGTAAGATTCAACCCTAAACTCACTTTTGAATCCCACATCAAACACATCTGCAAGATCTCCTTTTCACCATCTCAGAAATATCACCAATACGTTTTTTATTTCAAACTCCTGTTAATGTTTCGGCTACCTCATCCTCATAGGAGCAAGAGGAAGAGAAGGTGGAGGATTTTATAACAGCTGCGTGTCGCTCTCCAAAGGATTTGGAGAGTCATACATACCTTCATTACCTCGGGGCTAGACTATTGTAACTCCTTATACGTTTGTGTTGAGACTATCTGAAAGTAAAAAACGTGACCACATAACTCCAGTACTGGCTTCCCTCCAATGGCTTCCAGTGCGGTACTGCATAGATTTTAAGATCTTGCTGCTTGTTTTTAAGGCTTCAAATGGTTTAGCACCATCCTACCTAACCGAGCTATTGCATCTGCATTCTCCAGTCAGACCACTGCGTTCTCTTCTCAGTGACAATAAAATCCCCCTTTCAGAACATGAGAGCTTCACGAGTTCCATGGCAAAAAGCTGTGACATAATCAATTTCAAATTCTTCATTTGAATCGGGAATTTGTACCTTTTCTTTGTTAAAAGTAGGTGTATGTCCCCTTTACTGTCAGCAATGATTCTTCACCTTTAAAATAAACCACCTTTCACCTTAACGGTCACTTTTTTACCTCATAAGGTCCTTGTCAGAAAAATGTACCTTTTGGTACAAAAATTATCTTCCTATTTCTCTGTGAGAACAACACTAAGGGGGCATTGTGTTTGTGTTTATTTGACAGTAATAGCTGCCAGATTACAATGCAGATGTGCTGCAGGGAACAATAGCTTGAGTGTTTTGTTCGTAATATTTCTGTCGACAGCAAATGCACACAAGCCGCCATGCACACAGTAGAAAACAAACAACAACGAAACGAAAATACTCTCTCTCTCTCTCTCTCTCTCTCTCTCTCCCTCCCTCTCCATCAAATCCTGTCTACTGTTAAACTAAGATTAACGCCAGTTTTTGATGTTCGATAGAAGACACAGGATAGTTGCACTATATTTGATAGGAGTTGCCATAATTCGACAGACTGTACTGGAAATGTATGTATTATGTTGTGTTCAATTTTCATTCCTTTCTAACTTTGAGCACCTGTCCTTCTAAAGGTCTCATCTGCATGGCTGTGATGTTAAGCAGAAATTGGACATATAGTAAACTGGAAACTGTAGATTGTTAAGAGCGAACACCACTGTTAGATTTTTATACGGTATGATCGTTCATTCATTCATTTCCTGTGACCACCTATGCTATAATCAGCAGAGGACAGTGTACAGCAGAACTACTCAGCAGGCGGGCCGTGGGCGCAATTGGCTTATTTGTGGCCCGCGACATGACTGGTTATGAATATATGATTATTGTTGGAGAAGCTATCAGACGGAGAAAAAACAAGGGAGATGCGCAACACACAATAACACTGTCTAACACTGATAACAAAACCTAAGCATTGTTATACAGATTCCGGGGTGAAACTCTCGCACTTTCGTCTCATTACCATGAGAGGTCATCTGTCAAAGCTAAAAATTTTGCACCTTAATTAATGATGGCGACAAAGAAAAGGAAATTGGAGGATGAAATAAGTGTTTTCAACCCTGCATGGGAAATTAAATTTTCTTTTGTGGACATACATGGGAAACCAATGTGTTTCATATGCCAAAAAACAATTGTAGGCGAATCTACCATGCCACCACGAACAGCTTCACCTGGAGTTCAAAGCTGCGTAGCCGCCTGACAGCGATATCAGGAGAAACAAAATTCAAACGTTGCTAGGTGGATTTCAAGCCCAGCAATCCATGTTCCGCAGCGTTGTTAAAAGCAGTGACAACGTCACAGAGGCCTCCTTCAAAATCACCTGGAATATTGCGAAAGCCAAGAAGCCGGCTACAGAGGGAGAATTTCTCCAAAAAACATTTGTGGACTGTGCGGAATCAGTATTTTCAGAATTTAAGAACAAGAATGACATCATCAGACAGATCTCGAAGCTGCAGTTGTTTGATTCAACCGTGACCAGGAGAGTAGAGGCAATTTCAGACAATCTCTTTTCACAATTGCTAAAAGAAATTGAAAGTGCAGGGTACTTTAGCCTAGCATTGGATTAATCCACCGACAGACATAGCACAACTTGTAGTCTGGGTGCGCTTTCTCAAAGGGTACAACTTTGCCGAGGAAATGCTGGCTTTGCTACCACTAACAGGGCAAACAGGTGGAGAAGACATTCACTCTGCACTGATGAGTTTTTTTCACGGACCAGGCAAAAGCATCAACTTAAAAAAGCTGGTTTCTCTGACGACTGACGGGGCTCCTTCCATGGTAGGGAAGGAGAAAGGATGAATTGCTCTGAAATGATCCTGAAATGCCGGACTCATATCACTGCATTTTGCGCCTACTTCACAGAACTGAAAGAGGAATTCTTCTCCCGGTTCGCGGACATTAAGACCTTGAAGCCCGGGCTGGCATTCACAGAGAATCCATTTTCTTGTGATGTACAGGCTACTTCAGTCTCTGTCACACCTGTGCAATTTGTAGTCAAAAGGGCTGTGTTTGAGGAACAACTCATAGCTGCAGCACAACAACATCCTCAAAGGCAGACACAAGGAGGAGAGCATTGACATATTCTGGAGATCCAGTGTTCTGAAAAACAAATACCCTGCTAACTGACAGACATTTGGCAGACTATCTCACAGCAGCTACAACTGAGCAACAACCAGATCTGAAAGTACTTGTGAAAAGAATGCAGACTCAGAGACCTCACTAGGAAAAAGAAACAATTGTTATTGTTATTGTTATCGTCTCTTCCCGTCTCGTTATCCTCCGCTTATCCGGGTCCAGGTCGCGGGGGCAGCAGTTTCAGCAGGGAAGCCAAGACTTTCCTCTCCCCGGCCACATCCACCACCTCCTCTAGGAAGATTCCGAGGCGCTCCCACGCCAGCCGAGAGATGTAATCTCTCCAGCCGGTCCTTGGTCTACCCCGGGGTCCCTCCCAGATGGACATGCCCGAAACACCTCCCCAGGGAGGCGTCCGGGGGGCATCCTGACTACATGCCCGAACCAGGTCAACTGACTCCTCTCGATGTGGAGGAGCAGCGGCTCTACTTTGAGCCTCTCCCGAATGTCTGAGAGGCTAATTCTGAGCCCAGCCACCCTGCGGAGAAAACTAATTTCAGCCGCCTGTATCCGCGATCTTATTCTTTCGGTCAGGACCCACAGTTCATGACCATAGGTGAGGGTCGGAACCTAGATGGACCGGTAAATCGAGAGCTTTGCCTTTCAGCTCAGCTCTCTCTTCGCCACAACGGATCGATATAGCGTCCGCATCACTGCAGACGCCTCCCCGATCCGTCGGTCCATCTCCCGCTCCCTTTTTCCCTCACTCCTGAACAAGACCCCCGAGATACTTGAACTCCTCCTTTTGGGGCAAAAACTCCTCCCCATATTCAATGATGTTCTGCAAACTTTATTAATGTAATCAATGTGAAGCTATTCACTCCAGTGCAAATAAAATGTCTGCTTGACCGACACTTGACCTCTCTGGAAATGCAGACACAACACTACATTTGTTACTCCAATTAAGAATATTTGTTAAATATTCCATGATACTTTGGAATGCATTAAAAATGACTAGCAAGACAGCATAGGTACAGATATATGTTAACAATAAGTTGTGGCCCTTTGCACCTGTTGTGGTTTAAATGTGGCCCCCCTGGCCTCTAAAGGAGAGTACCCCTGCTGAACAGTATGTGACATTGATGAGCTTCTCAAAGGTTCTCAGTTTTGCTTCACCAGGCATTGTAATTCAATGTTAAGGCTGTTTGTCACCCTGTGTCCTGGCACCCACTCGGTAAACACTGTATCCTGGAGATGGAGGGGCAAGGTGGGCTCACAAGATACAATTCAGAGCCTGCAGAGCTGAGTCCAGTGAAGAATTTCTGCTTTTAATACTAAATTCCCTCTGTTTATACTGTGTTCTCTTTGTCGATCTACAGAGGATAAAAGAAGAAGGGTGTGAAGCTGTGAGCATTTCTCCATGATGTCTCATGTTTTCTTACGGTTTCTGAATAAGAGAAAGTACATTTGACCGCACAGCATAAAAAAGTGATAATGAATTCACTCATGCATGAAATAAACACGTCTGTACTCTTTTATAGTTAATAAGTCAAGTCAAACTGAAGACCCCCTTTTCATCTGGTTTCTTATCTTAACAAATGATGCTTCTGCTAATCATAAAGGAGAGGGGATAGCATGTCACTTCAGACTGCTGTGGCGGTGATATGTTAGTTAAATTTGCTTTTAATTTTGAATACATGTTCTAGAGTGTCACCAGCAAAGCTCCCACCAACACATCACACCTCCTCCTCCTCCATGCTTCACAGTGGGAGCCAGGCATGCAGATGCCATCCATTCATCTTTGCTGTGTCGCATTAGGGCACAGCAAAGGAAAAAGGGTATTGACATTTGTGTCCGCTGTAAATCCTTCATCTTAACGTGAAAAGTCAAAACCTATGGCACGGATCATTTTTTCAAATTTTATACCCTCATAGACCTTAGTTCGAAGAAGAACTGGAATTATTTTTGGAAATACCAGTGGCATATTTTCGTAACTAGGTGCTTATGAATGAACTCGGGGAGATCTATATTATGTACATCATATTTTTACTATCATTTTTTCACAGAGCACATCGCATACTTCATAGAAATAGTTTTAGCTGAGTCAATATGGACTTTTCGAGATAACTAATGAACCCCATTCAATTTATGTTTAGTTTTTAGTTAATCTTTGTTTGTTTGAGATAAATGTTTGATTTAATATGAGTTAGTTTTAGTACTTTGGACCCTGCGGCTATGCGTATGTTCTGTAGCTTTCCTTACTCTTAAAGACCAGCCATGACTAACATTACTCCGGCATGGAGGTACGCATTCTCAGCCCCTCTACCTTGAAGCCTATGCACATAGTTTAACATGATGAATCAGGAATACAGCTAGATGGGTTGCCAGGCAATGGAAAATGAATGCAAGATCCTTAATGTTGTTGTAATGATGTGGTCCAGCGATGCTCCAAAGAAACATCTAGTGGTACCTCTGGATTGAGAGAACAACAGCTCTGAGTTGGTGAGAAGAGGGTAGGACTGGTTGAGCTGTCCGTCCTATATTCAGGAGTGGCTCCATATTTCTTTGCTGTCTTTCTGAGGACTGCTAATAGCTTCCAGGAACAGTCGGATTACCTGAGGAAATGTCTCTTTTATGAGTCCGCTCAGAAAGCTTTGACCTTTCAAGTAGCTAAATTCTTGTATTTGACCCAATGGGTCTCATGAAAAGCAACCCTTCAGTGCAGCCAGTGATAACTCTGTAATGACATACCTCTGTGATGCTGCGATCCACCTGCTGGCATACTAAGCTGACAGCAGTAATAAGTAATAAGTAATAGCAGTAAGTGGTCGGGCGAACTTTACAGCCTCTATGAGGTGCGCCACCATGAGAAATGGCGAGGACTGAGCTTTAAAGATTAAAGAAGTTCTGCAGTTATTTACCAAACAGAGAATAGAAAAATAGTTTCTCTCTGATTAACCCATGGTGCAGACAGTATTAAAGTAAATTAGTTTTATTTTGCTTGGTTTCTAAGTTTATGTTTGGAGCTTTCTTGCCGATGAAGTCTAAAGCTAGATCATAAATAAAGGCATAGTTTGAAAAATTATTTTCAAACTTCATAAAAAAAACGATGCCAACTACAATTTCCATCCTTATATGTTTGCTAGTTGGCAATTTTGTACTTCCACATACTTAACAGTTATAAATCAAAAGCATGTTAACGAAGAAAAAAATCCTTTCTTCTGATTATTTGTGGAAAAAATACTTAACTGGAGCAGTCTCAGTTGTCTTTCTCAGACATTTGGCTTTATTACAAACATATCTGTTATCACAGAAGATCCCGGCATGCTCAGGTGCGAGTCTCATCCCAGAATCTTACCATTCATATCCAGCAGAACCATTATATGCTTACAATATCAGCCACTCTACCAGCTCAGGCTATCTTGTCCTTCAGACAGAACTGTAGGCCACCGATTGCATTCGCAAGACATTACATAAGGAAAGACGTCAGAAACAAGTGGGGAAAAGGTAGTTTTTTCATTTATTGAACCAAATATTAAATATAGCATCATATTTTTAAAATGTGTCAACGACAGAACTGTAACAATACAGATGATTGCCTCAAAACAGGGTGATTTTAACAGGATTTAGCAAGCTTAAAAGCCAGACAGACCGCCTGAGAGATCAGAATGTTTGAGCTATGATTTGCACCAGTGCCAAATTTTATACAGATTTTTTTTATCATGTCGTTATATAATTCTTGAATAGATTTTATTTCTTTTGATATAAAAAAAAGTGAAATGGGCCTACAAGTAACAAGTAACATGTTACTTGTATCATTGGTACAAGAGCCAATAACACAGTAATAATAATAATAATAATAATACATTAAGTGGTGGATATAGTGGATATTCTTTAAGCAGGAGAAGGAAAAAGGGTTCGGGCTCTTAGAGATCCACTATGGCAAAGCTGAAATGATTTGAAAGATCAGAAGGAGTTCGTGTGTCATAACAGACAGGCAGTGAAGATATCAGCCAGCTGACCTGCTTCTGTGGTGTGAAGAGGTGACTGCTGACAAGGTGGAAGTGACATCAGTCTCCCCCGCCGTGTTCAGACTTCCTGTTGTTGAGAGTGTCTGCTGATGTGATGATGCGATCCATGTCCAAGTCAAGTCTTAATCAAGCCTCTTGTGGTTGTTGTGAGCGTTTTCTGCAGCAGCCCACGCCGTGGACTCCTCTTTTACTGAGTCATGATGTAGCTGACATGTTTTACTGTTATCTTCAGCTCTGCAAACCAAGTTAGCTAGCTGATGTTACAGACCATAACTATCTTTCATGTGCATGTAGGATGGTAACAAAGGTGAGGATAGAGACCAACTTTTCTCTCGATAACAAGATAATATTGCATCATAAGGCGTACAGCAACCGCAATTAATGAATAATTATAATTAACTCAATAAATTATAAATAAGAGGGCAATCATATTGTATAATTATACTGTGTTTCCATTTGTTCACTGCTTTTATTCTACTGAGAAATTAACATATCCCCGTAACCTCTCAAACCCATAATAGCCAGCTGATAAGCTACACTGATGATCCTCTGAACAACCCTCAAAGCTTTAATGGTTTTGAAACGACCTCATTGAAGCACAAATGAATGGTCTTAATCATATTCATGAATTTTTTTGTTTTGTTTTGCACAATACTGAAAGTTTGATCTATTAATATATTATTTGCATATAGCTAAATTTATTAACATATTATTTGGAATTTCAAACACAATTTAGCTCATAGGATAGCCTTTGTCTTTTCCAACTGTCTCATGAAATTGTTTGTTAAATAAGGTTAAATAGTAAAAAGCAATGTGAGGACATAGTATATAAGATTGAATTACAACCAAATACAAAACTAAAGCCTTCTTATTATCATCTTACACGTCCGTGTTAGTAAAACTGAACTCATGTTTTTACTTTAATAGAAACACCTATAGTATTAGGTTTACTTTAGCTTCTTTACATACAGATTCCATAAATCCTGCAATCATGGAACTCATCTACTCAAAATCAAGACTTACTCTAAATCAGTTTTATCGATTAAATGTCCACCATCAGTGTCTGTGCTGTGGGGATCTAACTGTTGTACGGCATGATTTCATGTCTTCTAACAAATTCATGTCAAGGCTCTGACCTCATACAAATATTTATATCCCCAAAGGGTTGGGAATACTATGGAATCACCGGCGCCGCAGATCCTTTGTATTTACGCCATAACTGAAAGACTATTGCATGGATCATTTTCAAATTTTAATCCCACATAGAGCTCGATTGATCTTGGGAAAGGTAAACGGTATACTTACAACTAGGGCTGAAACGATTCCTTGAATAATTCGATTAACTCGATTACTAAACATCCTCGGGGCAAATTATTTGCCAATGTGGGCGGCTGTAGCACAGTGGGTAGAGCGGCTGTGTTTTAATCGGAAGATTGGAGGGTAGCTGGTTCAAATCCCACCAGGGTCTACTTGTTGTAGGGTCCTTGAGAAATACCCTGAAACCTTAGCTCCCAAGGTGTAAGGGGGCACTGCCCACTGCCCCATCAGGGGGCAGCTAATTTCACTATGTTGTACTTAGTATGGCTACATGTGATCAATAAAGGATTTCTTCTTCTTCTATACGAGAGACTTTGTTGTGGGGCTCTTATCCCTCACCTAACCATTACATCACATACACACTCCCACACACCTTAAAAAAATTAATGGCTGTCTGATAAATACAGAAATGGATACTCACAGTGGCGCGACTCTCAACAAGGAAGTAGCCTGATCCTTCCAGATCGTTCCGTACTGTCTGCCGGTAGCCTGCTAACCCCTGGCATCGTTATGTAGTCCATGTTTAGCTAGCTACTTGTTACAAACTGGATCAACTTTCTACAAGGCACTTTATGAATTTAAGTTATTAATATTATTATTATAATTATTACAAGTCACCTCCTCTCCACTCACTTGTCATCCACTGGACCGGGGTCTCCCAGGAGATGCTTCTCACCCAGTGGAGAGAGGTAAACGAGGGGGATAACCTATCTTTGAGTGCCAACAGATGATCACCATGCCTCAAATGTGGGGAGGTTAAAAAGTCAAGACAAAGACTGACAGACTGTGGTAGTCATTCTGGGTTTTAATTGTGATTTGTTGGATTCTGCAATGACATTAACTTAGACATTAGGTGGGTTTACATGGCCCCTCATTCCGAATTAAATCCGAAGAAATGCCTAATTAGAAAAAAAATCATCCATGTATAAACCCTTTTCCGAAATTAGGAGACACTTTCTAATTGAGATCTAGACCATAGTAGAGAGTTTGTTTTTAACATAAACTCTCAAAAAATAAGTGGGAAAGTAAGAGATAAAGAACACTAGAAACACGTCCAAGAAAAACCGTCAGAAGCCGTGATAGACCGATGCTGGGAACAAAATTAAAAGCGCTGGAAAACAGCAGATTCTAACGATAGATCCCACAACAACAAATCTCATTTGCTATTATAACTGTTTAAGTGCAGACTGCAGAGACAGATTTTATTGCAATTCAAGCAATAAACATTCTGTTTTTTTTTTAAAAAAGGGGAACAATTAATTAACAATTTTCCATTTTATATATTACTATTCCTCCTGAACAAAGCAAAAGTGATTTAATCATAATAGCAGAGCAAAATAGCAGAACATAATATTTCCTATTCAATTTCTCGATGAATCCCCAGAGAGATCAATAGAATACTGGATTACTAAAATAATTGATTACTGCATCCCTACTTACGACACTAGGGGCAGCCTTGTCTCCAATTCTTCGGGCCATCATTTCTCGACTGTTGGTTGGATTTAGGCAAAATTTGGTTCAGGTGAATCAACCCGAGTAGATCTAACAACGTGTTTTACTATATTAGTTCATATTTTACTTACTAGAGGGAGCTTCTTTACGAATCCTCACATTAAATTTGAGGCATCTAAACAGGGGGGTTGCTCGTACAACGCAGGGGATTGGTGATTTTTCAGGATTAATCCTTGCTGTCGGGGATGACAGTGTAGACCTAGTTATAACCTCCAAAAGTCGGGGATATTATGGAATCATCATCGACGTCGCGTCCGCCGCCGCTGCAGATCCTTCATGTTAACGCAATAACTCAAAAGATATATCATGGATCGTGTTTAAATTTTAGACACGTATATCCTTTAATACTAGAACGAACTGGAGCGATTTTGGGAAAGACTTATTGTATAAACTGTACCTTTTTTTCACTAAAAATAATGTTTACATTTAATTTTAGGGATTCAATCAGGGGGATTACTTGTACCACAGAAGCGGATTGGGGACTGTTCGGGGATATATCCTTGCTGTGGTGGGCGATAGTGCAGGTCTAGTTTTACATAGAAATTGTTTGGAGGATTGATGAGTAAACAACTGAATCCCCTTAAACGGCGTCTGCAGATGAATACCGAGGTGATAGTGGGCTTAAAGTACAGGCAGCAGAACTAACGTAGCAGCAGCGACGCGGTATAAGTAGAAGCACACACTGAATGAGGCTTGTATACTCACATAGAACTTAAAGCGAGGATGAAACTGGATTGATTTTGGGAAAGTTTAATTGTATATTCCTTACACTATTCATCTCCATAATTGATCCGCTTTAGTCCAAATTTGGTGTATATGAATCCTCTACATCGTCTTTTACTCTAAGAGCTAATCATTTACTGAATAAGGGGAGTTTTTTTAAACAGACCTAATGTCCTCCACATTAGTCCGATTTAGTCCAAATTTGGTTAGTATGAGTCGATTCGAGGAGATCTAACTTTCATATATCATGTTGTACTCTCATAGTTCATATTTTACTCACTAGGAGGAGTTTGAAAAAAAATAGAAAAATACTGTTTTCAGTCACAACTTCACTATTAATTTCAGGCGTTCAGGGGTCTTACTTGTACAACGCAGGGGAGTGGATGTCAGCGATGACAGCGCAGGCCTCGTTCCATATTTTGTCTTAATTCTGTGTCTTCTGTCCTTTCCTAAAAGCCTCATCTATACTCCTTGACACTGATAGCCCACTTCACTGTGGTGAATTTTGTTTATTTGGCATGGGTTATGAATTATTTTGAATTCTGATAGACTCTCAGTGAAGCGATGCCTCTGGCCAAACTTTAATGTACCTACGCATGAAAACTCTTTACCCTTGCAGACCAATCTGTGGTGTTTGCCTCAGAGGAAGGAACACTTTTAAACTTTTTTTTAATCCCTGTTCGTGCATATATTTTAAATGCTTATATAAGTCAGGACAGTCAGCGTCAGCTCAAGAACCAGTTTGCTTTCATTTGTTCACAAACACAAAAAAAGCCTGTTTCAGAATGTGGCTGACATAATTCGTATAAGAAGCGTGATATAAAAAACTTCCACAACAATCCTACTATGGAAATGAATGAAATGCAATGGATCTTTAATGGTCAATTCCTCATTTTGAAAGTAGAAGTGCTTGAAGCAAAATCAGGGTTTTTCTTCATTCTTCATCACCAAATGTCATCACTAAAAATAATGTTTTTTTTCAGCCTATATATCGGACCCAAACAAATCCTCTATTTTTTTAAACCTTTTTTTGAGACCTCTAAATCATCAGTGGGATTTTATTTTTCCTTTCATATATTGTCTTCTTTTTTTTTGTACAATCAATCTCACTAAAACGGACTTATTAAGAGAAGAAATACAGCAATTATGTTTTATATCATATCCAAAAAGTAACAATGAAATGACAAGGAAACATAATGTAAATTATGAAAAAAATACTTTTACATGGTCATTATGAATAAAACATTATCAGGGTTTTTTACTAGTTTGTTGTGCCTTTACTAAACAATGACCAAATGTGAAAAAGTAGTTTCTTTGTAATAATTTAATAAATAATATGATAGTGTTGTGTGTGCAGTTTGTTCCATTTCTTAAAATTCCAAAATTTTTGAGGTTTCACATTTCAAGCCTAGAATTCAGTGAAATGTCTTCAGCGCTTGAACTTCATTTTCTTGTGAGTTTTTCCAGGAGACATATCTGTGTCCTGGAAAACAATTCAATTACACTTCCTAACAGCAGAGATCCATATCCCAGAAGTTTTGACTGGATGTTTTACCGTGACAATCAAGTACTGTTTATAATGGACCTATCCAGAAA
This sequence comes from Lophius piscatorius, assembly GCA_009660295.1. Lineage (NCBI taxonomy): Eukaryota > Metazoa > Chordata > Actinopteri > Lophiiformes > Lophiidae > Lophius > Lophius piscatorius. Next base: position 30,217 of record VRLP01002578.1, on the reverse strand, counting down.
TTGCATCCAAGACTATTACTTTAGTTATAGTTCTGGACCTACACTTCATAAACACCTACCATAAATGTACAGATTGTACAGATGTGCCTGAATATGTTGTGAAATTACGTAGTTGTTGACATCCTGAAGATCGTGTGGACTGTCATGTGACCAAGGAAGGACAAAGGAGTCCTCCTCTTATCCTTGAGCGCTAAAAAATTCATCTCACTCTCTCGAGATCCAGAATAGTTATTTTTCTATTCTCGATCTCAATCTTTACACTTTATTATTCCATTTAAACTCTTAGCTGTAGGCCCCACAGGATATTTCTGTTTCAGCCAGCATTACCCATGCACCCATGTGATACTCACCGTACACAATAGATCCTCATTCCACCTTCATAAAGCAAATACATAACCTCAGGAGGAATATAGGTGGGAATGTAAGGGTGCTGTCAGTGTCTGTCTCACTGTCTATCCATCCATCCATCCATCCATCCATCTCTCTATCCATCTCTCTATCCATCTCTCTATCCATCCATCCATCCATCTATCCATCTATCTATCTATCTATCTATCTATCTATCTATCTATCTATCTATCTATCTATCTATCTATCTATCTATCTATCTATATAGAAGTCTGTAAATCTGTCCATCAATCATATTTCTTTTTCAAACACACTAGTTTCCTGTTTATTTTATTCCTGTATATTTATTTTTTTTCATGTTTTTCATGTTTTTTATTTATATTACATTTTTATTTTATCAGCATGTTCATGACTTGACATGAAATAAATGACTGGTTGAGGCAGGCAGCATTCAGTTACTTGTTTGTCTTGCAGAAGATTCTCCAGTAAGCCAAGATTTTCACACAGAAACTGTGGGTACTGATTGTGAAGCCAGAGATTCAAAGCTTGTGCTATAGTGCAGCTCCTCCATGTGTTGGAGAATCATCATTACACCTTTCTGTCGCTGTTCAATGACTCCCCCTGTTGGGCAAGAAAAGCAATCACCGCCTCTTCCTGCAGCATCGCATGGACATTACAGTGCACTCGAAGCACAGCCAGACGGAAATTAATCAGCCATGCAAAACGGCAAGGTGGCATCCTGCTTGTGTTTGTGCACCCATGCCTCTTCTTGTTGCAGATATTAAGGTTAAGCACTAGGCTTTTGAATGATAATTAGTCTCCACTGTTTCCATGGTTACGGTAGCGAACCCGCAGAGAGGCGTCAGAGGAGGCGTGATCCCCGCCACAAGGATGCTGAGTTAGGGTACAAGGGTTGCACACATCCACCCCATAGCTCTCCCTTAGTCTCTGCTAGGAATTAACAGCATTCACAAGCACTGCTCTCTCAACTGTGAAATGAGAGTCACAACAGCACGGTCGGCTCCGTTTCGATTCACATATATATCAGTGAAACAAGATTTTGTGGTAAACAAGCGGTTCACATCTGATGTTGACCTTTGCGTTGTCAGTCGGCACCCTGTGGATCACAACTTTCTGCTTCCATACGCAGAAACGTCCTCATCTGAAATATTATACACTATATATTATTACTGGGAGGATTCCAAACTAGAGGTGAAGACCAAGACTTTGTGGATCTGAAACTAATGTGAGAAGTACAGATAACACGTAAATAATCACATAAGCATGAGGCCTTTCTGCTCATGCAGAACAGCCAGCCACATCCACGTGATTCTCCAAAGATAGACACAGGACTCACGCATTGAGCGTCACCTGACAGCCCATATTTACATTTAACATCACCGCCTCTCTCCTGTCTCTCTGTCAGCAGGTTGTGGAAGTTAAAGTCTGTGTCATTATGCGTGGGATTTTTTTTATCACAGCTCACCGAGCCCTAAAAAGGACAATAATTAAGCTTTTTACACTTGTTTTGCAGCACACTATGCATCTAAATGAAGGTTTCACAAACTATCTGAATACAGTTTTGTTGGGATTATACTTTCTTTTCAGGAGAAGGTTTAAAAAATTGTCAAAAAGGCTTCTTAAAAACAAGCATATGCAAAACATTTTTGAACATCAAGTTACTTTACCTGAGAAAAGACTCCTGCATGTTGTGAGCTTTCGGATTTATAGCGACGTTCTGTGATGAATACTCTTTAAGAAAATTTTGGACTACCTAATTTTGGTTGAGCAAACTTTGACACCTTCCCAGCTGCTGAAACTTCTTAGGAATCCAGTAAATACTATTTGTATTTGTATTTATAGCTTATAGGAAAATAATTTTCCAAATAGTAATAACTAGCCAAAGGTGTCATCCCTGACAGCAAGGATAAATTTTCGAAAAAGCTCCCAGTCCCCAAGTCCCGAGTTCAACTCCTAAAATTTAATTCGAAGTTGTGTCCGAAAAACAGTGTTTTTCGTTGAAAAGAAAAGCTCTAATATGATTCATTAGACTAAAATATCTCTTAGTCTAATCTCTTCGAGATCTCTTCAACAAATTTGGACTAAATCAGACCCATGCTCAAGAAGTTATGGCCCAAAAACAGTATTATACCTAAAAATACTGCTCCCCCTATTGAGTTAAATTTGAACTATTCTATAAAACAGAATTTACAAAAAAACACCTCCATGAGTCGATTCATATGCAGCATGTTTGGACTAAATTGGATCAACGGTTGAGAAATTAAGGCCTGAAAACTGTTGGAAGTTTATAACTGACCTTTCCCAAAATCAATCCTGTTATTCCTCGCACTAAGGTCTATGTTGGTATAGAATTTGAAAATGATCCACGAAATAGAGATCTATCGAAATTTTATCATTCATCAGCCTCAGCAGAGTCATCAGCCACCACCACAAGTATCGAGACTCCAATGGGGGATAGTCCATCCCGCTGCTCATGACAGACGCCCATCGATCTCAACTCTGCACTTTCTAATAGACTATTTATCCTACATCATCATTCTGTCTTATCTGATTGAAAAAGTTTCTGTGTTATCGCGTTACCACGAAAGCAGCGGCTAGGATGATTCATAATATCTCCGACGTTTTGTGGCTATTGTATTGTATCAGACAATGTGAGCATTTGTATATGTAGACAAGGATTGACAAATTTATTTTTATTGTACTGAGATGTGGGTTCTGTCGCTAATGGGTACAAATGTTTTCCACATTTAAAACCCCACCTAAAACGTCAATTTAGGAAATATCTTAATATACAACCTTTGTTGAGGTTGTCATTCTTGTGATATTTAATTATTCTTACAGCAAAAATTCAAGATAATATTTTAGTACACCTCTGTTTGTAGATGTTTTTGAGCTTTTAGCGGTTTTAGTTTCTGGTATTTCCTGCCATTGCTTGTTGTTTTATGAAATATTGGTAGAATCTGAATTATTAACCAGTTTTTAATTCAAGTGTACTCAAACACTTAAAACTGTTTAAGGGGAAAAGCAGTGTTTTCAGGCTTAGATTCGATTCAACTCATTAACCCTTTTCATTCCATCAGAATGGATGAAAATACGTTTGTGTTTCCACAGATGAAGGAGTGCTAGGTAAAGACGGATGCAAAGGAACTTTGGCGCTGTCATCTGGTTTCCTCGCTGGGACGCTCGTTTCATGTAGCCTGACATTTTCCAATCCAAATCATTTTTCACTCATGCCCTCTGTCAGGGCATTGAGAGATGAGATCCAGGAGTAATTGTCAATATGAGGATTCCGTGTGTGTGTTTGCGTGTGTGTCAGCCACCCATCTACTGATTCTTTAGCTCTCTCTGTACTCTTGTCTTGCAGGCGGGGTAACAAGCCAGTATTCCCTTTCACTTTTCATTCTTTTCATCCATTAGTTAACTCATGCTCAGGCTCAGGTCATTTTCTGTATCTGAGGCTGTGAGATATGCTTTTCACAGACATTCACAAACATATGATGACATACCGCGGGAGGTATGGAGGTGTCAGGGAGAAAGGGCAGTGGAGTTTTCAACTACATTCAACACTATTGTAGAAAGTGAGAGGATGTAGGAGGAATGGAGGAAAAGTCTACTAGAGCCAATTTTCAAGAACAAGGATGATGTGCAGAGCTGTAGCCGCTACAGAGGTATAAAGCTGATGAGCCTGATGAACGATGAAGATCTGGGAAAGAGTAGTGGAAGATTAAGAAAAAAGCTGGGCAGCAGTATGGTTTCAAGCTAAGAAAGATCATTACAGATGCAACGATTGCTTTGAGAGTGATGATGGAGAAATACAGAGATGGTCAGAAGGAGTTGCATTGGGTCTTTGTGGATTTAGAGAAAACATGCGACAAAGTGCCAAAGGAGGAGTTGTGGTAATGAATGAGGATGTCTGGAGTGACAGAGAAGTTGGTCACGTGTGTGAATGAAAGGGAGGCAGGTGGAACGGTGAGGAGGCAAGGAGTGGAGGTGGAGAAGGTGCAGGAATTTAAGCACTTAGGGTCAACAGTTCAGAGCACCGGGGGGTGTGGAAAATAGGTAAAGAAGCAAGTGCAGGCAGGGTGGAGTGGGTGGAGATGAGCGTAATGAGTTATCTGTGATAGAAGAGTCGCAGCAGGAGTGAAGGGAAAGGTTTACAAGATGGTAGTGATAGCAGTTCTTCTGTTTTTATTAGAGACGGCGGCTCTGACCAGAAGACAGGAGGCAGAGCTGGAGGTGTCAGAGTGGAAGATGTCGAGATGTTCTTTGGGAATGACGAGGATAGACGGGATTGGAAACGGGCAGATCAGAGGCACTGCCAAGGTTTAGACGTCCTGGAGACGAAGTGAGAGAGCCCAGAATGAGATGGTTTGGACACGTGAAGAGGACGGATGGTGGATCTATTGGTAGAAGGATGCTGGAGATGGAGATGTCAGGCAGGAAGACCAAAGAAGTGGTTTGTGGATGTGGAGAGGACATGCATTTGGTTGGTGTGGCAGAGGAAGATGCAGAGGACAGTGCAAGATACAGTCGATCCACTGTGCTGATCTTTAATGGGACCAGCCGAAAGAAGAAGTAGCAGAAGAAGAAGAAGAAGAAGAAGAAGAAGAAGATACATTGACAAACACAGATAATCTCTGTGTGTGTTTCTGTGGCTCATCTCTCACCTTAAAATAAAGATGGTCGTTTATGTCTCACATTAACTTTGAAATGCTGGATTTGATTAAAGGAGCAGAAAAAGAAACATGATCTTTAAATAAATATAACGTCTCTTTAAAAGTAATTAAATCAAATCTTCAACCAACATATGGGAGATTAAAAGAACTTCATTACCTTATTGGCATGTTTCTGAACGTCCTTTCAGGTTAGTATAAAGTATAAACAGCATGATAACATGATAAAAATCAACAATCATGGGTGTCATCGTGTCTGGTGCCGCTACAGAGTCACAAAGATGCAGACGAGATTCCCCTTTCATTTTAATGATATCAATAATGACCGCAACCCTAATCCAATGTGTAAACAGCCTCTCCTGTCTGGTTTCTCCTGGTCGACTTAGTCTGGTTTCATTGTGAATTTATGGAGCAGCAGCCTGGTCCTCCAGTTTGAGTTGAACAATTCAATTTTATCTGATTGTCTGACTGAGATTAGAACAGTCCCTCAAATGGGCTGTAGAATTAGCGAGAGTAATCACAGTTTGGAAAAAAGCTCAAACGCATGTGGACGTTGTGATTGCTCACCTGGAAATTAGATTTTTTTCCCCTCCTGTTTTTCTATCATAGCAATACCTTCAAGACTAAGTGGGCCATTTTCATACGACTGTCAAAGCTCTTTCCACTCGAGTAACTAAGAGGTCGATTCAGTTCAAGATGTCTGAGATTTAGAAAGCACTGTAAAAAGAGAATTGTTAGATGAACTCGTTCCTCTGTTGAATGAAGTCGTTACTTTGAAAATGCAATAAAATAACATTGAAGTATGCAAAAATAAAATAGCCCAGTTCATAACCAAATTAAATAATAATTGTATAACAATGAATAACACAAAGGAATAAAAACAACAGCTTTTCAATTTTTTGCTTCCGGATTTATCATAAGTCTTTAGAGAATATTTATAATTATATAATATAGGTACATAATGTAAAGACACACATATATATATATATGTATATCAATAATAATAAAAAATATATAATATTGAATAGAAAATCCAACAGCATGCTCTTTAACATCAACCGCCTTTTTTTTTATCCTGATGTAGAAAGAGCTTTTTTTTTAACACCAACTTACTGACACGATCCTTTGGCTCACCTCCAGTCTTTTATTGAGTGCACTACGTTCCTGTGTGGGATGTGACGTAATGCGAATACAGCCAGTGAGTCATTACCTTTTGTCCTAATTGCCTCCTTCATCGTCCCACATTTCAAGGCTGAATGTTTCATAAGAGTTACGTCCAACTGTAAGACTTGCCTGAATGTGGAGAACGCACCCGCGGCAGCTCACATCACAGATACCCATCAATTGGGATGCATTGCTGTAAATAGCTACGAATCCAGAGTCAGAGGAATCACTAGGTGAGGAAGCACCATGCCGACTTTGATGAAGCCACACATTCATAATTGTGCATGCTTGTAGGTGTCACATACATAATTTGAGCATGCATGATCTGCATGCCCGATCATGCTGCTCTATTATCAAGCCTGTGTGCTCTGCAGCTGTGTTTCAACCAGCCTGACTCAGACAGGCAGACACAAGCCAGAGATCCATTTTCAAGTCACTGCCTTCTCTGCCAGGGCCATTATTATAATTACAGATATTGCTGGCCTCCTGTTACTAACAATAACACGCCTCTGGGAAAAAGACTGAACAAATTCTGGAAAAATTGAATTTGTCGAGAGCATCTTATCGTTTGCTTTTTAATGCTGTAATGGCCATTAGGCCGGAGGGAGAATAAGAAAGATGAAGAAGGGAAGCACAAGGGAAAATGCGTTTGAGTGGGGATTTGATATGAAAGTCCTCTTCCTGCCTACTTGTAGCTCCCGCATGAGCAGCGATGATAACTGGTGATTATGATATAGCCATACTTCATGCATCTGGGACCCTTAGCTCTCACTTGGTGAGGTCTTCAGAAGGAGTCGACAAGTAGTGCTTTTGTGAAATGGTGGCTTGACGCTCTGTCCTAGACAAGGAGCTGGTCTGCTTCTCAAATATGAGGTTAATTGGATCTAGGAGGATCTAAATGCTTATACTTGGGTTGCTCAGCACAATAATTGCCTATGCCGAGGAGGACATTTTTTTCATTGACGTCAGTTTGTGTGTTTGTCTACAGAAACGCTTAAAGACTACTTCAGAATCAGAAATAACTTTTTTGGCCTAGCATAGAATTGCACTGTGTTTTTCCACGCTCACAAAGTGTTTACACAGGAGACAACATACATTTATGGTTTACATACAAGTCAAGTGATGGGATGTTTGTCATGCAAGAGAATAGATATCGATCAGTATTTACATAATGCAGAATGTAGATGACCACGATGTCCATGAACGGGACAGTGCCTATTTTTCATACATAAGTAGCTGTGCATTTAGAGCTAATAGGTGTATAGTGTTCTGGCTTATTGGTTCTGTGTGACTGTTCTAATTGCTCATCAGAGTAGATGGAAACTGTCCACGTTGCGAGATGCGATTGTTTGCTGAACCCTGTATCGCCTACCAGAGGAGAGAAGTTAGACAGTCGAGGGTTTGATGGGTGGGCAGCAATACTTCTGGCCTGTTTCTTTAATGTCCTGCTCGAGTGTTTGTCACTATTTCTTATGGAAATATGTATACCACTTGACTGGAACTGTTTACTATATGACTCAGTGGCAGCACGTACTGCATATGCTAAGGAGTAAGGGGCCAAGGATGGAGCCCTGAGGAAGTAAATTAGGAACTGTTAGGGTAAAATAGGATGCATACAAGATAGACCTCCTCGAGTCGATTCATACTCATCAAATCGTCCGCCGCTGATTCCATAATATCCCCGACTTCTTGAGTTGTACATGCACTTCTATATAATGCAACTGCTGCAAACATGCTTTTTAGTAACTTCATATAGTTATATGTGAATATTCACGAACTCTAACATTGAGGGTTCATTTTTGCTAACGGTAGTTAGTTAGTTGGTTTGTAGGTTTGTCTGTCTGTATCAGTGTAACTCAGAGCGTAAGTAAGGAAAGGCGTTTGTTGGCAGTTTTTGGAGAGTTAGAGTACAGCCAATCAAATATTGGTTGGTAATTATCCAATCAACATCTGGATTGAGAATGTGTTTCTAACATTCTTTACCATTGTTGCATAGGGGAAAATTACAATGTTTGATTTATGAAGATTTTCGCTCCTTACTCGATGAATATTAGTAATAATGTCAGAAAGACTTTTCTTTCAGTCATTTCATTCATTGTGAAACCATGTTTGTGATCTGTAGGAAAGAATGTCCCTGTTGCGATGTGTTTTTTTTTTTTATGAGAAGAACCAATGGGACATTTACACGAGAGGTTAGTAGAACATATGTAAATATACCATTTGCACTAGGAATGTTAACCAGCATATGGCTAAACACTATCTGGACCTCCATAACAGAAACACAGTAAAAAGGTGATAGGTGATGAAAAGTTCACAAACAAGAAGTCTTTGGATGCCAAACATCATATAACCACCTCTATAATAACAATGATGTTGTTCTACACGTTTCTCTTTTATTGTCTTTTGGTTTGCCATCAACTAGAGGTGCATTGTGTGACCACTCCCTCTCTCCGCCTCACACCTGTATACAGGTGGAATATTCTCTTTGGTTATCATCACAATTCCCTGAAATCTGTTTCGCTCTCTGATGAGTGACTTGTTCCCAAATGAATTCTGTTTTATAAGTCTAAAATGACCTTGCAGTGTCAGTAAAGGTATTACAAAGGGGAGGGTTTTTAGGGGGGATTTTCAATAATGCTCCTGATTTGCGACTAAAATCTCCTTTGTAGCTGAAATAGTAATTTTTCTTATATCTTTCTTCAATATTCATATTGTTTTATTTTATTCTAATTGTTCTAGGTGTCAGCTTTGCCATGATTGAGCTCGATCCTGAAGGAAACCAACATACACCATTTGTACTTCTTGAATAATATGCTTTTTTCTTGAACAAGTCAAAAATAGAAATCTACCAATTGGATTGCAACTTCCATCGGGAGGTTTTATGGTCAGAGTCATATGAGGGTCAGACTATTATTGGACTGCCGCTTTTAGGTGCGATGACATGGTTGGAAAGCTGAGCTGCTTTGGCGGAGGACAGTGCCTCCTGAGGGCTGTCCAGTTGTGTTAGATGTTCTCATTCATCTAACAAAAATTGATCCACTTGACTCCTGAGCCCTCCATTTGTTTTAAACATCCCTGGTGGTCTATGGAACTGTTGGGCAAACAATGTGTGAGTGATTGATCTGTTTTGGAGTTTGAGGAAAATACATTTATTTCATTGTTACCCATCACACCTGTGACACCTGACATTTACAAAAGTACATAGCTTTAGAAAATGCAATCAATGTTTCATTGTATTCTCAGTAGAACACGGTTCTGGTCATATTTATCTGGCCCAAACCAGCGTATTGACTAGTTTACTTAAAGGAAATATTTTTATTTATCTATTTTTTAAATACTTGTTTTTCAGGCAAATTTTTTATTATCTGGGCACGTAATATAATTAAAATATAGATTAAAAAGAACGTTTTTATACATATTAATGACTGAAATGTCTCTGTTGTGTGCCCTTAATGCCTTATGTTTTTATATTTTTGTGCAGGAAATCATATATATTGAACTTTTTTATTTTGTGTTTGTTTGAGCAACATTTTGTACCGGTGTGAATTTTGACAATGTAGCATGGTGTCCAATCTGATCTGCACAATATTGGATATTTGACCTAATGCTTCATCAATCACAAATGTGTGTGTGTGTGTGTGTGTGTGTGTGTGTGTGTGTGTGTGTGTGCCTGTGTGTGTATGCACTTAAAACAGTTCAGTGCAATGAATATCCTAAATCCATGGGAATATATGAAAAGGAACTGGTGCTAATCATGGACGAAGATGAATCGCAATAAAATACAATTTTGCCTGAGATGATTTTGTAGACGTCAAGATGTTTGAATCTTTAATTCAAGCGAGACACTTTCATCACGAATCATTTTTAGGCTCCGATAATATCAGCACACGCACTAATAACACACTAGATACACATATATATATATATACATGTGTGTGTGTGTGTTTCTAGAGTTCTCATGAATTACATCCTTAAGCAGTTTAGTTATAAGGAAGCCTCTTAGTTTAATGGTCTATAGATGGACTCCTGAATAACCTGCCGAGCACAGTGAGTGATGTGTGTTTGTGTGGTGACAGTCAGGGGTGGCAGAGGGAGGGCGGAAGCAGATGTGTGTGAGGGAGGTTCAGAGCTTTGGTGCCATCACTGGGTGTCTTTGTCTGGCTGCAGAGAGTGTTGAATTAAAGGCTGTTAACACTAGTCTGCGCAGTCATATGCTAATTCCTCTTGCTCTGAGAGAATAAATAAATTATGGTCCAGAAAACACATCTGAGTGTGCTTTGCATGCCTCTTGCAGCCCTGGCGAGAAAGATACAGGGAGTGTGTCAGAAGCAGGGAGAGAGACAGAGTGAGTCTATGGAGAACGGGCTTACACGCTGCAGAAATAACACAGCGGGAACATCAAAGACCCAAGACAAAAGGGGGATCTTTATAACCTTTTTTCTTCAAGGCTTGGCTCACAATGAGCCTGTAGGTGATGCTGCACTAGAGATAACGAGAGATAGATTGGAAGGAGAGACAGGGAGCAAGATTTGGACTGAGAGGATGCAAGGGAGGTAAGGGGAGGGGGGAATTTAAAGGGCAAGAAACGGAGGGAGATTTAGATAGAGCCAGCAGAGTGAGAGTGAGGGAAGAGATCCAGCACGGAGCAGGAGCAGAGGCGGTTGCTGGAAGAAGAGAAGAGGCATTGACTGGAAGCGTCCACATGGGATAGAAGAAAAACGGCTTCTTCATTTGCTTGGAGTGCATGACTGAGGAGTGTAGCTCTCTGTATGCAAACAGCTAGAGGACATAAAACAAACAAAGGCCGGCTGAGGATATAGGGTAGTGTGCAGAGGATGAACGGGCAATGTGCGCTGTTTCGCTGTGATCGCTGTCCTCAAACCCTGTAGCCTCTTGGACTGGTGCTGTTGCAGGCCGTTAGGCAGCCGAAGTCAGAGTGATTGATGCAGAATGAGCTCCAAGCACTCCTCCGACTGGATCCCCTACAGGTACTGTATCACATCCCCAAGAACACAGTGGGTGCAGTGTTCAGCTGCACCCACTGTGTGTATGTTAAACATCCGAGTGGGTGTTCAGTCATGTGAGCGTTTAGGAGATTGGTCTCACGGCTCGAATATTAAATTGGGACAGTGTAATTTATTTATTTATTTATTTATTTTTTCATAGTTTTCACTAGAATTAACATTTTGAGTGCAACAATGTTGATCATATCTATTTAAAAGGACTAAAGCTATTTTTATAGAAGAAAAATACATTTAAAATATGAAAATTTAGGCTGCTTGAAGGTTTTCAATTGGTTGACACTGTTTTTTTTTCATTTTATTATTTGCTTTTATACATCTAAACTACAAACAGTCCCATTCTAAAGCATCTGTTTCATAACGGGATGTTGATCCATTTTCATAAAGGAAATATTTTTTTACTTCAAAAAATCACTGAGGAAGTTGTGGAGGATGTGAACGTTTGCCTGCAAACAGTACGAGCTAAAATTAACTCTATTGCATAATGTTTGGACTATAATAATACTGATGTTTGTTCTCAAGTGTTTCTTTTTAGGTAGAAATGTGAGCATCTATGGGTTTTTTTTTTTACAAGGGAAACCTTTATCCACTTTAGTCAATCCATGTGAAGTATTAATGCTGCTGGCTCTTTCCTCATTGAATATGTATTGCCTTGTTTCCCAGCTTACTTTCATACCATTGGCTCACGGTTGCTATAAGTGACGGTGGCAGTGCACAAATTTCTGAATGAAATGGTGTTCAGAAAGGATGACAGCAGAAAGAGATAAGAGATGTGTTTTAAACGCCACATGACTGTCAAACACACATCTACAGTTACACAATCGTTAATGCAGAAACAATAACTTCATTTAAAATCATGTTGTTAAAGCAGTAGACTGGCTTTATCTTTGGTGATTCTACATCAGTTTTCGTTTTGGAAAAGTTGTGCTGAAAGCTGATAAATACCAAATAATATAACGCAGCATTATCTCTTATCAGGGCCCAGAAATCTGCCTTAAAGTGTTTCGGAGAGTTTGAGGGCAGAGAGGTTGGTGACATCTCATTCAGCAGTTTTTCTCAATCTCAGATGAACCTACCATGACATATTTATGTGGCTCAGTATAACGTTGGCGCTGACAGCTGCACGATGTGGCTCTCTCATCGTAGATCATCGTAGAAACAGCAGTCCAATCAGATTAGGTGAATGAACTTAAGGCGCTGTTTATGACCAGCAGTTGATTTGGGATTGTCTGTCAGCACATTTTTGCTCTTTGAAACATTATGGGACATTGTGACAGAAGTGTATCAAGAGAATCCCCCTATGGAGCCCAGAAATTTGAAGTGGTGGTGGTGGTGTTGGGGGTGGTGGTGGCTAATGACTTTACCGAGACTGATTGTGTGGAAAAAATGATAAATTTGTTGATTCTGCAGTGGTTGGTCAGTAGTAGAAACGTGGAGGGCAGCATGAATGATATTTTTTAAATTTAAAAGCAAGCAGCTAGAAGATGGCTAACCAAGCAGGTGTGTCACTGTGCTGTGGGCCAGATGTCACCGCCTGAAGAGCGCTACTGACCTCCCAATAGACATATCCAGACAAGTACAGCAGGAATGTAAGAATCATGGTGTGGGACAGGTGTGAATGATAAGATAATATGAGAAATTAACTATATCTGAAGTGTGCAAAGAGATTACACACTTTACTTTTGCCTGAGCTTCATTTGCATATCAATTATTTTCTGTGAGAAGATAATCCAACAGATTAACTTTTCAGTAATTGAAGACTTTTGCTTTGTTTTTTTGTTTCCTTCTGATTAGAGTAACCCAGAAAGGAAAACAGAAATTGTAAAATAGAAACAAATTTTAAGTCTGTTAGTTTACTGCTTAGGTGGTTTGATACTGTATTATCAAATCAAATAAATTGTATTTATATAGAGCACATTCACTTATAATAATAATGAATGACGGGATATATAAAGAGGGAGTGAGAGAGGAAGAGAGAGAGAGAGCACATCATGGGAAATGCCCCTAGTCTTCCAAACCTTTAGCAGCATAGCTAAAAGCTATCTTAGTCCAGCCTTAGTGGAACTGAAAGCTCTGGCTCCCATTCTAGATTGGGAGACTCTCTCATTCTGGAGACTCCAGGGACTACAACTAACCCTGTATCCTTGGAACTATGGAACTATGAGCTCTTTCAGATAAGTTGGTGCCGGACTGTTAAGGGCTTTGGATGTGAGCAGAAGGATTTTGAATTTGATTCTGGATTTTACTGGGAACTAATGCAGGTAAGATAATATAGAAGTGATATATTCTCTTGTACTGGTTCTGATCAGCATATTTGCAGTAGCATTCTGGATCATCTGGAGAGACTTCAGCAACTTATTAGGGCAGTCTGATCATAGGGAATTGTAATAATCCAGGCTTGAAGTAACTAATGCACAAACACATGTTTGACAGAACATGCATTATTTAAATAAAAATATTATGTAGATGAAGGAGGTCTTAGAAATCTATTTTATGTGGGACAAAAGTAACTCTCGAGTCCCTCACAGTAGTACTGGAGTCCAAGGCAATGTCATTATGTTATTATTTACGGAGTTTGGTCTAGACCTGCTCTTTTCTGGAAAACACCTTCAGACAACTGTTGTTGTGAATTGGCGCTATATAAATAAAGATTGATTAATTGCTGATTGATCCAGTGTCGTTATATTATCAAATAATGTATTTGTAAGGTGTTGGTTTCCAGTACAAAAATTTCAGTTGTATCGGAGTTGATTAAATAAAAAGTACAGGCCACACACATTTTGTTGTTCTTGAGTCACGCCTCAAGTTTAGTTAAGAATATTTGGAATTTATTTTGAATCATCCTTTAACATGTTTTTACTTTCAAAATTTTTTTTTATTTCCATATTCATTTAAAATGCATGTAATGCACTTTGGACTGCATGGGTGCTATACCGATAAAGTCATTATTATTATAATAAGTGATTAGATTCACCAGGTTTCATTGATAAGTATAGTTGTGTATCGTTTGTGTAACAATGGAAGTTTATAGAGTGTTTCCTGATCATGTTGCCTAAAGAGAGTTTATATAATCTGAATAATAGTGGTCCAAGCCGGTGGTCCAACCCCGCTTTGAGTCTGAATACAGGTGGTGGTGGCTCATGAGTCGGCTGAGTCTGAATGAATGCTGAATGATGAGGCTGATGGATCTGTGAGGACTAGGTGGAGTTGGAGAAGTGGAGGGTACGCGGACCAGCAGCATGATAGAACTAGATGAGTCCAGAGAATCACATTAAAGAAGACAGGGGCTGATGATTAACGGCTAAAGAGTGAAGATGTGTCACTATTATTGGATGGATGTGGCTGAATGAATGCACACAGCTGATATCAATTGATGTTCCATAAACTGAAGCTGGTAATTGAGACAGAGAATGTGTGAAAGGTGAGAATAATAACATGGTATGAGCAGTAACTGTGGCAACGGTGTGCAAAGGGATTATCTTCCTGACCGAACTTTTGTTAGAGCTTCTTATTGAGTGTTGCCAATCAAATGTTCAGAAAGCAGGGCGCTCTGGAGAATGGGTAGTGAACGGATGCATCCTGACTGGCTCCTGAATGTTTAGTTGAAACGGTTTTGCCACCCAGTTTATTTCACTCCTTTACTCGCCCAACTTTTATTTAGTAAGTTCAAAATGGCAGGGAAGAGTGGCTGGCAGCAGAAACAAGCGGATAAAAGCGGTAGAACACGACGTACGGACAGAGGCAGAGATCCCCTCTAAAGAGTCTCCCCCCAATGAAATAACTATATAACAGATAACTATATAATATGGTATTATTTTCATAATATAATCATTTGTATTGAAAGCACTTAATAACAATAATTGAATTCCAAACAAAAGAACGAAGACTGTGACCAATCTTCCCCCCCCCGCACATAGTTCTTCAGTGGTTTCTTCCAAACAAGAAAACCATTCACGCTCACAGTCACTTCTACCAGCAATTTAGAGTTGTCAATGCACTGATATAAATGTTTTTGGACTATTGGAGGAAGCTGGAGAACCGGTGGCGCAGAGGCAAAAGTTGATGCTTTATAGTGAGAGAGTATCGAGTTTGAAACCACGTACATTGATGTTTTTTCAGTGAAAGCCACGTAAGTAATATCACAGGCAAAACATTCAAATCTTCATTATATAGGAAAGAAGTGCTTACATGACGTTTTTTGTGGCGTTAGAACAGAACCCAGCCACCCAGGCGGGGACAGAGAGAGGCATGAAGTCTCAGGTGAGTTAATGTGTTAATGAGCTCAGGTATGCTACCCTCTTATTTTATTATTATAAAGCGACGAGCGACTCTGAAAACGCTAAAGTGTGAAGAACAAATCAAGTCAAACAAATGTTTACTGTTGACATCAGACGCAGAGCTTGCTAACGTAGCGGTCAGCACCACATTGCATTGAGGTATACTGCATGATGCGTTCAATGTCTATTCAGTACAAACCAGTTTTGGGCGAAGCAGAACTGTAACTTCATCATCATCAAAATTTGTCAAAATGTAATCTTGTAAAATGTCGATTTTGACGAGAGAATTGAATTAAAGTTATTGGAAAGAGCCGTTTATAGATGTTTTTTGGCAATATCAAATTGATATTAGAGAGGGAAATGTTAAAGACATTGCCCTTCTTGGTAGCCCCCCCCCACACACACACACACACACACACACACACACACTGACATTGGATTTCCACCCCTGCCCACTGATAGGAATACTACAGACCTAAGCTAATAAAATGTTGTTCAGGGACTGAGCGTGGAATCTAGAATCCAATAAACAAAAGAAGGGCTCAATTTCCGCAGAAAGGAGAAGTTCAGATAATTTTCATTCAAGAGTCCCACCGGAATAATTAGGAGCGTTGAAAATATACTGGGTGGGTCGGATTCTTTTATCTTTTACTCCTCTTCCACTTCAAAGGGTAGAAGCGTTGCAATTTTTATCCATAAGGCCTTGCTGCTCACAGAAGTGAGGGTGAAGACTGATAAATTGGGACGGTACGTTATGATCTGAGGAACAATTTATGGCAAGAAAACGTCTGACTTGAATGTAATTGCGAACTAATTTACCA
Source organism: Lophius piscatorius (assembly GCA_009660295.1). Taxonomy (NCBI): domain Eukaryota; kingdom Metazoa; phylum Chordata; class Actinopteri; order Lophiiformes; family Lophiidae; genus Lophius; species Lophius piscatorius. Next base: position 13,892 of record VRLP01002578.1, on the reverse strand, counting down.
AGAATTCTCCCTGTTTTCAGACTGTATTGTGGAATCTTCAGTTATCAAATATGATTTTAACTGTTGTCTACACCTGCCTCAACAGATCACACACAAAGTTCTGACAAACAGAGGAAACTGTTCTGGACCTGTTAGGCTGCTGTGGAAAAAAACTGGAGGACCCTCCACCCAACAGACAGAATATATACTTTTATTCTAAGGTCCAAAGATCCACGTCCTTAAAATGTGGTTCCTCGCTCAGTAGATAATATTGTTATTTCCGATCGTGCTCCTATAAGAACATCCTGTAAAGAACAGGGTCAGCCGGTGCAGCGGCAATTTAAAAGTTCTCCTCATAGAAATCTGGATTTCATTCAGTATTTATCAAAGCAGTTCAACTTCTAGACAAAGAACGGTACTCTAGCTGTTTCTCCTAATGTGCTGTTGGAGACATAAAAGTCTGTTTTACATGTCATTATAATATCTTCTTCTGCTCGTCTTGAGTATTAGCTCAACGTGGCTGTGGGACTGCAACGAGGATTGGCTCTGAGCCCCTTCTTGTTTGCTATGATGGTGAACAGGCTGACAGATGAGGTCAAGCAGGAGTCTGAATGGACTGTGATGTTTGCAGATGACATTGTGATCTGTAGTAAGAGAAGGGAGCAGGTGGAGGAAAACCTAGGGAGATGGAGGTATGCAATGAAAGGGAGGCAGGTGGAACGGAGAAGTTGCAAGGAATAGAGGGGAAGAAGGTGCAGGAGTCTAAGTACTGGGTGTCCACTGTTTAGAGCAATGGGGAGTTTGGAAAAGAGGCGAGGGGGTGAGTGCAGGCAGGGTGGAGTGGATGGAGAAGAGTGTCAGGAGTTATCTGTGACAGAAGAGAAGCAGCGAGAGAGAAGGGAAAGGTTTGTAAGATGGTAGTGAGAGCAACTGTCCTTATTGGTTAAGAGACGGTGGTACTGACCCACAGACATTATTATTGGTGAATGCTGCCCTTTGTCAGGGATACAGATAGGGTAGGTTACACGTTACTAATCTGCTTGAAATTTGCTGATTATGTGTTAAAACAAGACATATGACAACAACATTTCATGAACGTGTTTCATTTCAATTTGAGCAAAATGTGTGTTTGAAAAGGTTAATGCTATGTAATAAAAGCTAAAAGTCAGGGATTACACTATACAAGGAACTGTCCAAAGTATTTGAATGATTTCTGTCAACATTGTTTCTCATTGGTTAATGATTTATACCAGCTTTATTTCCATCAACGTCGAGAAACAGAAATCATGGGTTTATTAGGAACAATTGGAATAGTTATCTGTGCCTGCAGAGGCTTTCTTCCTCACAAAGTACCTTTCCCTCCCTTTTGTGCTCAAACTAAAATTAACTTGTTATTTCTCTTGTTTTTCTTGAGGAACCTGCAATTGGGAATTTTCAAATGCCATGTCCCGATTGACAGAATTCCACTCAGTCGGTCAGTTGTCCGTCGCACCTTTTATCGAAGTTATTGAATAAATATAATCCAACGACAGAATACAAAGCTTGCTATAAACATAAAACATTGGTGTGTGGCAGGAAAAGAGTCAGCAGACACTAAGCAGTAATGAGCTGTATGACATCCGCTGGAACAGATCTGTTTGTGTCATTATCTTCCTGTCTAATGCCTATTCACACACTTGATTACTCGTATTGCAGGAATGAGAAGTGCTTGTTCGTCTGTGTGTCTGTGATTGAGTGGGACGTAAATAGATTTGTCATACATCAGTGTGGGCTTTTTTTTTTTTCGCGGGCAAAGATTGAAGATACAATGTTCATTGATTGGTTTTGTCTGTTGTAGCTGCGTGACTGACCGCCCACCGTCACTTGGGTTTAAGCAGAGTTCTAAGGAGTTAACAACAGTCATTGACCCGTTCTTAATGTGCAAGAAGACTTGATGGGAGAAGAAGCCATGTTTTTCATGCTTATCGTTCAATAAAGCTGAGGGATAGGAAATCAACCAATTGGAAATATGGACTGGAAAATGACACGACGTTGCTGTTTACAAAAACACCTTTAGGAACATATTTCATTTAGATACCACAGTGTTTAAGATTCTTAAGGCAGTGCCATGAAAGGCCTTTAATTCTTACTGAAATGTGACAGAATAATAAAAGGCTAATCTCAGTGCATTGATTATAAAGACTACAGAACAATCAGTGGGTGTCTGGGTCACAAGCTCCACAGAGGAAGACAATGCAAGGCAGAGAAAATAAGGAATATCAACGTATAAATAATACCCTCATAAAACATATACAATTCAGTCATTTCAAATGACATTTTACATTTCAGTTAAGAGTTCAGCAGTCGGTAGGTACCCCTCCCCCTCTTCAACTTTCATCCGTTTCTCTCGTGTTGTAGCTCATTATCCCCAGCACTTGTAGGGAAAACATGTCATTAACCTATCGTTTGAAACCATTGCGGTTCCTAGGGGTTCTCTGAAATGGCCCACCACACAAGCTGCAGGAAAGGATTCAGCAGAGGATACAGGGATGCTTAAAGGAGACGCAAGCAAATCAATGTACATAAGGACAGTTGCATCCGCCACATGACTGAAAGGGTGAATCCAATGAGATTGAATCCCTTTGTTTATTATGGGGGCCCATTAGGCACATTATTGAAAATCACAAAGCATATACATAATAATAATAATAATAATAATAATACATTTAATTTATAATGCACTTTACATTTGGATCAAATCTCAAAGTCCTACAAGGTAAAAGCAGATAAAAGCATCAATAAAAAAATAATAATAATAACTATATAAAAGCCTGACCAAAAAGCAGCAATGTTAATTAAGGTTATAGGTTCTGCCAAAAAGGAAAAGTTTTAAGTCCTTTTTTAAATGTGTCAGTCGTCTGTGGAGCCCTGAGATGGTCTGGGAGGGCATTCCACAGACGAGGGGCAGCAGAACAGAAGGCCCGATCACCCATGGTGCTGAGCTTAGTCCGGGGAAGGAGGAGGCGGTATGAGTGGGTAGAACGGAGGGATCGTGTTGAGGTCAGTGGGGTGAGTAGTTCTTTTAGGTAGGGGGGTGCGTTACCATGGATGCACTGGTGAGTGAGGAGAGAGATCTTATAATCAATGTTCTTTTCCTCTTACATACAAATATGATATAATGCTCATTCACATATTATACTAAAAGTTTTAACATACACCACTAGATAACCCTAAATCTAGCAAGATTGAAACAGAAAACTAGGCCTATGCTGTTGTCTCAGAGAGCAAGGGTATATCCCTGAGTAGTCGCCTATTCCATATGGTCTAAGAAATCCCTCTGACTGAACTCCTCACATTAAATATGAAGTTTTGTCAGAAAAGCAATATTATTCGAAAAAAAGAAAAATGAAAAAAAATAACTGCCCGTAGTGTTTTAAATATGAACTATTAGAGTAAAATATGAGATTTACGAGACAGATGTCCTCGAGTTGATTCATATTCATCAAATCTGGTTATGTCCAAAAAACAGGGTTTTCTGTAAAAAATCTCCCCTTTGTGAGTAAAATACTGTAAAAACTATTGGTGTAAAATATGAGATTTTGTTGGATACATTTTTTCGATCTGATTTATGTTCACAAAATTTGGACTAAATTGGAAACAACAGGTTAGGGACATATCCAAAAAAACAGGGTCTTACATTATGCTTTTACATGGCAAAGCATTCATTTTGAAAATTAATTAAACTTGTTTTTGATTGACATAATTCTGTTCAGTAAGATTTCTCATGATTAATTTGTTAAATAATAAACATGTGGTGTCCCCCAAGGCTCCATCCTTGGCCCCGTTCTCTTCTTACTCAATACATGCTGCCACCGGTTCACATATCAAGTATCAGAAATAGTGACTGAAAATGTGCCCAACCATAAAGCTGAACGGGTCATTAAGGGTTACCATCAACTACAATTCTCGTTTTACACTGTGTAATATTGTCTTAAAAGTCTCCATGAATACAAAAATGATGTCAGATTCGTACACCTATGAGAGTAAGAAACAGATGGATTGTTTTATTCTTTTTGAAGGTAAAACAAAAAAAAGTTTTTTGAAAGAGATTTGAAGAATTTCCTAATCTTAAATTAGTCAAATCTACTTAGTAAGATTTGATGTTTTTGTACTTTAGGCACATAATCGTAGCTGAGTAACTTCAGCCTGATAGCGTGTATGTCACCTTCATCCCCAATGATCCCTAAAGTGAACAAATTATGCTACAACACAGGCTCTGGAGACCTTTTCATCTTTATATAGGGGACCATTCAGTCTGAAATATACCACCTCAATGGCAACAGTGGGTGAACATTCGAATCTCTGTCAAATGTATTAATATAAGCAAAAAACCATTCAAGGCTTTCCAATCTTTAAAGCCTGTGACCCACATCGTGATCAAACCCGCTCTCACTGCTTTTCATTTCTCTGATGTTGCTTTCCTGTTGTTTGTTGGCAAAGTTTCTGAAGGTTAAAAAAATAGTTACCGTGATATTTGCTGCAATAACTTCATCTCTGTTTGTTTGTAGTTGAGGAGATGTGCATATGTACCTGACGTTAAGTGACAGCCTTTAAAGAGGCCATTTGGTTCTTGTTACTGAAGTGGAAATGTTCAGGGTTGCATCTATGTATCATCTCATTAAACTACGTCAGTGCCCTTGATGTATTCCCTCACCGACTCGTCCGGCGTATGTCTCCTTCCTGGCTCCGCTGTGGCCAGAGGCATTTTGTCATCCAGTTGACCGATACTGAAGGAAACTTCCACAAATTTGATATAAAAGTTAACTAATTAGATCATGTTTTTTTTTCTTTTTTTTATCAGCGAAGGCAAAAAGTTCAGCCTACATTCTGGGCCATTACTCGACTAACGTACAAGACACAATTATGATCAAATGTAACATTTGGTCGGATCATTGTTGGTGCCAATCTTGGGTGCCCACTGAAACTGGGGCGACTGTACTGACCATCTGTACTGCTGTGTCAAAGATGCATAAGGAGCATAACTTCTGCATGTTCTCTCCGAATCAGATTTAGTACGTCAGCATTTACTTGTATTTTCTTTAGCGGAGCTCAGAAGAGACATTCAGTACCAGTCAGTCCACAGCATTGCTGATTTCAGTTCAGTTCAGTGTACTTTATTTTCCCCAGAGGGGCAAATCATTGTAGCTTCCCCAGTCCGTATATGTAACCACAAGAGACAAGCAGATATAGTTAAAATGTCATTAAAAAATGGGCCAGTAGGAGGAATGAGTCACACTAAATAAATAAAAAACATACGTTAGAAAAAAGTTCACGAAATTAATAATGGATAAAAACTATTATAAGAGATGCCTAGTCTAAAATAACAGTGACATTTATTCCAGGATGTCAAATCATTAGGATGTGCAAAACATACAGTCACATATTATACGAGTCAGGAGTGACATGGATATAAACTGCAGCTTGGTACTAATGAGGATGGCTCGTGTTTTTTGAATATCTGTATTCATAAACTACGTATAAAATGTGAAGATAAAAGACCAGGAAAAGCACTCAGAGAGCGCAAACCTTCGCCTACGCACAACAGCACCCAAGGTAGAAATGATTAGGATTAGAACCAATTAAGTCACTTTATTTTGGAGCATTTCATGCATCCATTAATTTATGAATAATTGTCAGCCTCTAAATCTACCAAAAAGCTCCAACAAAGTCTTTCACTATCTTTCGATCGTTTTGGAATTGTTCGTCCCTCCTTATTGTCTTGCGCCTTCCACTTCCACGTCTCTGATCGGATCTCCCAGCGCCAACCCCCAACACCCGACACACTGTTTTTCACTTCTTCATATGATATATAATGAAAATATAAAAATCCTAGCTGTCCTTGTTTTGCTCAGGCGCATAGAGGATGTTAGGATGAACTTTATAACACTATATCTCTGGTGAATGCGCTTTCTTGGTGGATGCTGCAAAAACAGCATCCATTTCCGTGTTCTTGCAACAAAATCAATCAGACACACGCCCAGAGGTAACAACATTACCTCCTTGGCGGATATAATAACACTAAGAGACATGAAAATCGTTATGGTACTTTGATGAGAACTGGCACAGCTATAAAAATGCCTTATATACGATGTATATACTCATGGGGAACAAGTACAGTATATGAATGGAGAATTATTATTATTGTATTATAAATTATAAACATTTGCTGTTTGTTTTTTCTGTTTGTTGGTCAAAATGAGTGAATGTAGCTCATCTAACCACTGCAACTGTTATTATTACCATTTATTATAAGCATAAAAGCTCAAACACAGTTGGCTACTAAATGAAGGGGAATAAACTTAAGGAGTTCATGAAGTGATATTATTACATTATTAACACGATAAACAGGGATGGAGTTCTTTTAACACCATGCTTCTCCTTTTCTGTCCTCTTCATTTCGTAGCTCTTTAGATGACGAGGGCACCAACCTCCGGCAGCAGAAACTGGACCGACAGGTACGTGTTGATCGATCTTTCCTCCGGTTGTGATAACACAGTGACACAGGGGAAAAGTAACTTACCACGACATAAACTTCCGCTCCTTCATCATTAAACACAAATGGTCAGCAAAGACTTGTTAAATCTCTGAGCAGGGTTCTAATATGTAGAATGATATGTACTTTTTTTTTTTATAAGTCATTAGTTAACATTTATAAGAACCTTATAACATAGTTATTTATTTATCCATGTAGGTCACTATTCGGCAAGATAAAGTCAGCAGTAAGGATAAGTGTGGTCACTATTTGGCAAGCATCAGGTCCCTGATACCCTTTATATCTAATAAGTTATAGCAGCTTATTTATGATTTGTAAATTTGAACTCAATTAGTAAACTATGTGCAAGTCATCTTTGAATCCCTAGTAAGGGGAGTCTTATTGTGCCCTCCCTGACCATCTCAGGGCTCCACAGACGACTGACATATTTAAAAAAAGACTTAAAACTTTCCTTTTTTCAGCAGAACCTATAACCTTAATTAACATTGCTGCTTTTTGGTAAGGCTTTTATGTAGCTATTATTTTATTTTTTTATTGATGCTTTTATCTGCTTTTGCTTTGTAGCACTTTGAGATTTGATCCAAATGTAAAGTGCATTATAAATTAAATGTATTATTATTATTATTATTATTAAAGTAGTACCTTTTTTAAATGTATTTTTTAAAGAGCAGCACTTTTTAATCTTTGGATTTCAGATATTGATCATTATGATAATTAGGAAAAGAGAAACTTTTATTGACGCTCCATTTTGTGACTGAACCCTGTTTTTGTATGTACCTAAAAATGACATGGCGTTTGTCCGATAGTTCATGAAGGTAGGTATGGTAAAGTCCTAAGCATGATTTACAAGCCAAATAAAGTTGCTCACATAATGTATAAGTGCTTTAATGCCTAGTATGCCATGATTTATATTGGTTTGCAGTTTGTATGAATTGATTTACTGGTTCATTGATTAAAATCTTATATTTCAATTGAATATTAGGAGTCACTGCTCTCTAAAGTTACAGGTGTGGTCACATTCTTATTTTTAGAAAGTTTTTTATTTTATTTTCCCCACCGCAGGAAAACAAATTTCTAAAATTCCAGTCCTGAACAGCAGATTTTGAGTTTTCTGACTGTGTGCAGCAGTTTCACACTAAGCTTTAGTAAACGTTTGTTTGTAATCACTTATATTTGATGACTTATATATTCGGCCATAAGTGAACAATATGTCAATGTTGAAGTTGATGAGATGCTTCCTGAGAAAATGGAAGAGCGACTTTTATAGAGGCCAAAATGTGATGTAAAGACGAGAAGGTCAGTACATCTCCAGAACTGGAGGTCTTAACGTGCTCTGAGGGGGGATGACTGTTGAACTGACATCATGGTCATCTTTGTCCAAGTCTCACAGACGATCGTGGGGAACGAGGGCTAGTCTGTCTTATCCTATCCCACAGACGCTCTGCTGTAGTAAAAATAGTTCAAATTTGCTGCTTCTCTGATAGAAGGGTGTTATAACATCTGGTACGGGTGGTTTTAATGTTATGGTCGGTATACACGCACACTGTTTGTTGGCAGCAAAACTTTAGCCAGACAAAACAATTCAATTCATTAACTGTCATGTAAATGTCTCATTGTGCCTCGCCCACATCAGAGTGTAAATGCACTCACTAGTGGTTTTCCGTGTCTCGGCAAAAACTGTGAGCTTTTCATGTGATGCTGTTGAGCCCCCGCGCTCTGCAGCCTAAACCCTCCACCCATAGAAGTCTTCAATAATTCATGATCTTTTGGTTGAAGACTTACTTGTAGGCAACATGTAGTCCAGCGAAATAGCTATATCTAGCCACGGGCAGCATCATCCGACTTCTCCGGTGGCTTAAGTGATTTCTTTGAGATAGTGGTTTTCCAGCCGCCTTTTAAGGCCACCACTCTGCTTACAGCAACGATACATAGAACGAAAATGATTGTTAGCCTTGAAGCATTGAAGATGAGGATAATTTTTTAATGAAGAGGACTGAGGGCCTCTTAAACAAAATACAGCTTTATTACACAATAACCAAATGAAGAAGTTATAAAAGATCATGTGTGATATTGTAACATTAAATATTGTAACATGTCTAAAATACAATTCCATTTTAGGCATTCATCTATTATGGCTATTATGGCTAAACAACCTCAGATTTTGTTCTTTAATGTGGTAATTATCTTATCTGATGTTATCTTATCTTATCTTAAGTGCACATTTCTGTGCCACTATACATTTGTGTTAACTTAAAGTACTCCTTAATGATGTATAAAAGCTATATAGATGTCCTTACATGCTGACACTCTGCTTGAATTATCTCTCCTTCTATCTGGGCCTGTTTGTGTGAATGCTTGCATGTGCATGAAACCTCCAATATAGCGAGCGCTCCTTGAACAAAAGCAGAAGAAGAAGAGGCAGGAGCCTCTGATGGTTCAGTCTAACGTGGAAGGGAGGTCTCGCACTCGTCGCACCAAACAGAGTGAAGAACAGGCTCCACTGGTGGAATCCTACCTCAGCTGCAACAGCAGCACCATTTACCACGGTATGAACGACACTCCTCAGCCACTCTGTTCCGAAAGCTTTAACAGAGAAGTAGAACAATTCTTAAGAGATTTTTATGTGTGGCTGATGCTTGGTGCGTTGACAATACTAAGTAATGTCCTTTTTTCAAATTTCCTCCATGGAAAAGTTAGATCTTGGACTGATTCACCTCACCTGTGGCTCTTTTATGGAGAGTGAGTGAGTGATTTGGCCCCACTGTCATAGCTCTGGCCGAACCCACATAGCTCTGACCAAACCAACCTAACTCTGGCCACACCCATGTAGTGCTAAAAATACCCACTTAGCTATGACCACACCTACATAGTGCTAAAAATACCCACGTAGCTATGACCACACCTACATAGCTCTGGCCTCACAAATATAGTGCTGACCATACCTACATAGCTCTGGCCAAACCCACATACCTCTGACCACACCCACTTAGTTCTGGCCACACCCATGTAGTGCTTACCATATCCACATAGCTCTGACCACACCCACATAGTGCTGACCACACCCACATAGTGCTGACCACACCCACATAGTGCTGACCATACCCACGTAGATCTGAACACACCCACATAGTGCTGACCATGCCCACGTAGAACTGAAAAAAACCCACATAGTGCTGACCATACCCACGTAGATCTGAACACACCCACATAGTGCTGACCATACCCACGTAGCTATGACCACACCTACATTGCTCTGACCACACCCACATTGTGCTGACCACACCCACATTGTGCTGGCCACACCCACATTGCTCTGCCTTTACTGCATGTTCTAAAAATAGACTGATGAGGTCATGTGACCCAGCTGTGCGTCACTGAACACATACACACGATAGGCAGACAGGAAAATGATCAAAAACTAACCTACACGTAACTGAGGTCCTGGTTCAAATCGTAGATCGTACTCCTGAGAAGATGACACGATGATGAGCCCAAGAAGTTGCTGAAGAAATTGCATATAGTTTGGCCAGATTATGTTTTAAGATGTTGACTTTAAAGCGAGTTAAAAAATCTTTAGAGTCTGATATTTTACAACCATCATTACTCATGTTTACAATGAAAGTCAATGGAGCAGTTTGATGGACCACCTTTCGCTCCAGGTCTTCCTCAGCCCAAACGATAAAACTGTCTGGTTCCATTATGGTATTAAATGAACCAGTACAAATTCTCTGTCATTTGATGTGAAAATTATGGATGTGCAGTCACAATTGTGGGATTTTTAAGGCAAGTGGTTCTCCTCTCCACTCTAAGGTCATGTGACCTCACTTTAGCAATGCGCAATACACACTCATTATAAAATCTGAAACTGAGCAAGAATCAGCCAAAACTTAAATCTGTGATTGTTATTTAACTGTTTTAGATATTAAAATGCAGACACTGACAAATAAAGTCCCAATTACTTCCCCATTGCTTGTTTAAACCTTTTAATGATGTTTCCACGTTAAGGATGTGCAAACTTACAGGGATGGCAGCGATTTCCAATTATTGCTCATGAAAATTTGTTTAAGCAGTTTTTACGATTTTTTTTCGCAGAAATTGTTTTGCAAACCATAACTTAAGGTCCTAGCATACCATTCCCGACTGAGAAACACAATTTGAGGTACGTCCTACCGCATGTGCTGTCAATGCTGCGAGACAAGGTTGACAGTTTACAGTTTCTTGATGTAATTATAAATGTGCTGCCAAAATAGCACAAAAATAAGCATATAAAAATAGCAGAAATAACTGCAACATTGTGGACCATTTTCTATCATTTATGGGAAGAACTCTCATTGTTCTGTAAATAGCAGAAGTGGTTTTAGAAAGTGGTTGGACGAGGTCGTCTTATCTGCACACAGGGATCAGAACAGCTCTCTCCAGGCTCGGAGCCACATAATGTCATGTAGAAGAGAGATAAATATTTTGATATGTTATTAGGCTTTAGACCAACTTTCTGAGGGAAGGAAGGGCAGTAAAAATTGTATTACCCACCTTTGTTCACAAGGAGGAAATGTTTTTTTAAACCAGAATTTAAAAATGAACTATTTCAACTAATCAAGAACCTGTGATATATTTCTAAAAAATACCCCAATAACATACTACAACTTCTGCAATACTGACTATAAACTAAAATACATTTCTAGAGAGAAAATTCTGTGAACTTTGTGATCATGTTTTTCCTTAGTTAGAACTTTGCATTGATGGATTACTATTTTTATAATATTATTTATTCTCATAGACTCAATGGACCTTTATGATGTGTTCTCTCTATTAGAATAAAAACACTTCTCCAAAGTTACTGCTATACAATGTAAGATTTATTTATATTAGCCGTCAAACATATTTATTTTCTTTTGGCCTGTGGTGAACGTTTTGACTTTTGTCTGTCTCTCTGCCCACGGCTGTCCTCATGACTCTGCCTACATTCAGTGCAAGAAGCTGAACCGGAGGAGGTGAAGGTGATTGCAGAAGCACAGCTGCCCCGCTCAGCCAAAAAGGGCAAGGCATCGGCCAGCCCCACGCCACACACAGGCAGCGACAAGAGGGAGAGGAAGGGGAAACACAAAGGTCAGCCTGCTAGACCCGTGTAGAAAGAACATGTGAATGCATAGAAATGTATGTGTTTATGTATTGACATGCAGTATATTGGCATATTTAAGACCAGGGGATATTTGCAGAATGGAAACAGTCAGAGAACTTTTGCGTTCTTTGTACTTCAATTCTGATGTTGTTGTTCTTTTTCTTTTTTAATGTACTGATTCATGCCTAAACACCACAAATGTGGATTTAGCTGGTAGAAGAAGTCCAAAGTTTGAAAGATAAGAAGCCAAGTCATTTACCATTCAGTCGTTGGGTCTCCTCAGGCTCTCTTTACAATCCTTACATGGTGGTTCCACTTCTGATTATTCAAGCCACATCCAACAAAACACACCACAAGTGAAGCCTGGCCTCATTGTGGTGCCATGCTTGTCAGAGCTCAGCTGTGTGCGATGATTTATGACACACCACACCACAAGTAGCGACGTCTTTGGAATGGAAGGGGAAAATCTGTGGAAAATTGGTATTTAACTTATCTATGGTTATTCCGTACTTTCTCAAAATTCACAGTAGGTTGTTGGAGACTGAAGGCTATACAGTTGGAAAGTTAGAATAGTTAAATATAAAAGAATCATTACAGAACAATAAGAAACTGCTACACAAAGCAAATCATAAGATAGAGATAATTTGTCCCACCATGAAGGGAAAAAGGCAGCGATGGGATTTCACTTTGCTAAAAGATTAATCAGGCCAGCAGCATCAAAATAACCACTAATGAGACTGTCTAACTCCGCTTCTGTCTCACTCCATTTCTGTCTTACCCCCACAGTTTCAAGTCAGCTATTTATGTTCCCGAAAAGTTGGTTATATTATGGAATCGTCATCGCCACCACTGTGTCCATTTGTGCTGCAGATCCTATGTGTTAACCTGATAACTTAAAAACTATTTCATGTCTTATTTTCAAAGTTGTATTAATTTAGTGTGTAATTGTTCATATTTCACTAACTAGGGCTTTTGTTTCTGCAAAAAAAATGTTTTTGACCATCACTTGCCAACCAAATGCACCAGTCTGCATTTAGCACCAGTCCTGGAAATTCTAAGCAGCTGTTTTCCTCTATCAATCATCTTCGAAAGCCAGAAACTCCCCCACTTACAGAAATAACTGAAGAGCACTATAATAAGTTCATGGCATTCTTCAAATCGAAAATTTGCTCAATCCATTCTGTCCTTTCTGCTTCCTCCACTTTACCTATCTAGTCTGCTTACTCACAGTTTGAGATCTCCCAGCCTCTAAATTGCTTCCCAGAAATCTCACAGCAAGATGTTGAGAATATCATCAGGATGATGAAACCCTCCACCTGTGCCCTGGACCCCTTTCCTACAGCCCTAGTGAAAACTAACATCTTTTCCATCAGTCCCCTGATCATAGCTGTAATAAACCAATCCCTCCAGGCTGGCTTTGTTCCATCTGCAACCATAATCAGACCACTCCTCGAAAAACCTACTCTCGATTCAGAAGTTTTTGCAAATTACAGGCCAATTTCCAAACTCCCATTCCTCTCCAAAGTACTGGAAAAAGTAGTTGCTGCCCATCTCTAGGACCACCTCAAATACAACAACCTCTTTGATACCTTTCAGTCTGGTTTAGGCTCCGCCCACAACACAGAAACAGTTCTGCTTAGAGTCACAAATGACCTACGGATGGCAGCAGATGCTGGTTCACCTTCCCTTCTGATTCTCCTTGACTTGTCTGCTGCCTTCGACACAGTTGACCCTGGAATACTCCTACACCGCCTACATCACACCACTGGACTCACTGCCACGGCCCTAAACTGGTTTCAATCCTACTTCACCAACAGAACAGAATACATTTCCCGGACACACACCATCACCTGTGGGGTCACCCAGGGATCAGTCCTTGGCCCCATTCTCTTCTTAATGTACATGCTCCCCCTTGGTCATGTCACCAGTCGATATGGACTCTCATTCCATTGCTACACTGATGACACGCAAATCTAGATAAAAACTGACACGTGTCTTCCCCAGCTTCTCCATCCCAATCCTCAAAACAACTTTCTCATGTTGAACAGCTCCAAAACCGAAGCAATTTTAATTGGCACCCCACATCAGACCCAGTCTTCCTCCATAACCAGTATTACCTTCTCTGGTAATAACGACATTCCCCTCTCTTCATCAGTCACCAACCTCGGCGTAAGATTCGACCCTCAACTCACTTTTGAATCCCACATCAAACACATCTGCAAGATCTCCTTTCACCATCTCAGAAATATTTCCAAACTCCGT
>VRLP01002577.1:0-84678 GCA_009660295.1 Lophius piscatorius | reverse complement strand
TTTTTTATTTATGCTTTTATCTGCTTTTACTTTGTAGCACTTTGAGATTTGATCCAAATGTAAAGTGCATTATAAATTAAATGTATTATTATTATTATTATTATTAAAAAACACTTGTTTGGCCCGCTCTAAAATGTCTGTCTCATTTGAGATGCCAAGACGTGTTGCAGCCTATAATGCACCACGTATTTTAAACCAAAATGTGACAGCTTCCCAAGCGTCTGCCTAAACCTAACCAAACCATAACCACAGCAAGGCAATGTGACAAAAATAATCCTTCAATTTCAACATATTTATACCCCCGAAAAATCAGAAATATTATGGAATCGTCATCACCGCTGCGGCCGTCGCGGATGATCAAGAACAATATTATGTAACACTTTTGGATTGTAAAATATTCCAGTACAGAGAATTCAAGTACAGAGAAAACTCAAGCTTCTCCAGCTTAATGTTGAATTTATTTACTATATGCTACCTACAAAACCCCCAGCAGTGGTCCAACAATGTCCTGCTTACAGCGTCTTTTTCATTTTGATTTAAATGTGGAAATTAGTATTGTGGTCCTCGGTAGCGGTAAGTTATGACATAGTGATTACTTATTTTATGGCTCACTGAAGAGTGAACTTATCTATTATAAATTAAATAGTGCAGGGTGAACAGGGCATGTTTTTGGACTCGTTACCCAAACCATGATGGGAGTTTTAGTAATATTTGTCAGTAATCATTCTTTAGGTTAAAAATTCATTCTTTACTTTGAAAAAAGCTCCCAACAAATTAATCTCACTGGGAAGTCCATTCATTGGCTTTTGTTGAACTTATTCACTTGGTGGTGGTTAGCCATTGAATTGGCACTGAAAAGAGGTTAAAAATAACTATTCTCACAATTCATGAAACTGGGCTTTATAGATTGACAATAAGACTAAAAACACTAAAAAAAGACAAAATATTGATTTAATTTTGATCCAAAAACCATTTATCTCACAATATACCACTAGTTTTTATTTTAAATTGGATTGAATTCACTCATTACACTTCCTGTGCTGAAGATAAAGGTTACGTATGTGATCTGACTATACCAGAACAATATTAGAACACACTTCCAAGAATAATTTGCTTGTGGGAATAATAGGAAGGGTGGGATGAAAAGCTAAAGATGAAACTAGATTGAGCCAACTTTGATTCAAAGAACTACTCGCAACCTTTCAGTGACGCAGCCAATATTCTCTTTTTTCTCTATTTTTGTCTCGAAACACCAAAGAAGTTACTCTTTATATGATAAATTGAATGTATGTTTCACTCATCTAAACCTGACCCGAACACAAAAGGAGAGTCAACATCAACAATTCTCAGAATCCATGCATAGCATGGTTGTGATTGGGTTGGGACCGACTATCAATGCTTTCAATCACAAGAGTATAAGAATTATGAGGAGAACAAGAAGCTTATATAAAATAAAAACAGTTTCAAGAAATACGACCCAGAATGCATTCAATTTTTTTTAAATAAAGTCTTCTATTAATTTTTATACTTCCTCTTTAACTAAAAATTTAACTGTTAACAATATGATGTTTCTGTCTTGATCAAAAGCTTTTCACTTCCTACCAAATCGCTATTTTCTTTATAGATATTCAAAATTTATTTTGTGGATTTTGTGTGTCTTGGTGTGCCTGTGTGTGTGAGAGAGACAGTGTGTGTGTGTGTAAGATATATATATATATATATATATATATATATAGAGAGAGAGAGAGAGAGAGAGCGAGAGAGAGAGAGAGAGAGAGAGAGAGAGAGAGAGGGTTAGCTGAGTTATTTATGTGAAAAAAAATCTAATGATAAGTAAGCCAACAGGAAAATATCAATTAGCCTTGTGACTGTATTCTTGCTGAGGGAAGACATTTTTACCTAGGTACAGAGGGAGGAAGGAGCCAATATTAATAGAAACGGGTACGGACAAAGCTCTGTAAGATCGTGTACACACCCGATAGTCCACTTCCTTCACTCGAACCCTTCTTCTCGAACTCTCACTCCCCAGCGCAGGTCACAGCAAAGCACAGCCCTTCACCTCGGGACCGACGCACACCCTGGGATACCCAGACCCAGACATCCTCTAAAATTATTACAAATTACCACAGGTCCTTAGATAATACTATTCCCATGTGAATATGTGTAAAACGATGCACTTCCTGTGATTGGCGTGGATAGGGTTCACACCAACAATAAACCGCACAAGAGTTCACTTGCAAGCGGTCCAAGACCAACCCTTAGACTACAGTCCAATTGTTTTGTGGAGTAAACGCTCAAGGGTTCGATTCTACCGGACTGTCTAAGGCTGGTGGGAATGCGACCTAAGTGGAAAAACTCTTATTTAACCTATTTTGCAAACTGAGGCAGAAAACAAGCTTAGTAAAAATGTTTACTTTACAGCAAGGAAAAGAGGAGAGTCTCAAGCTGTTGCTGTGATCATTACGAGTGCTTGTGTGTGAGGGTGTGTCTTGGATGTTGTTAAGCAGCCAACACCTCCAGTACCAGTGGTGACACATTTTTCTCAGTTTCTAGTGGTCCTCATTAAAAGTGCATCTGGAAACCAGGGGCAAGTTCAATATGCACCTAGCAATATGTGGCAGGTATAACTAGGAAAAAATAACCATGCTACGAGCCTCTGGGAAAGTAAGTCAAAGGTTTTGAGGTTCCAACATAATTACACGTCTCAGTATTCTGCTGGCAGATTGAGACTCGTCACTGAATTTCCATTTCCCATGGCAGGCATCCTCCTTCTATCCAGCTTTGAGTTGTTGCACAAGATCATCTATTCACACAAAATGATGCCATTTGGGCTTTTCAAGTCAAATTCAGATCTCATCGTACATAAATTCACAATCACATACGCCACTTCATGGATCTAATCAGCGAAGAGCGCACCACCAGCTGGAACCAATGTCCGTCTGAGCAACCCGAACCATTAAAAGAGATGCACAGCATCACAGCGAAAGGAAACCGGAAAAGGAGGCGCAAGCATTAAGACGCCAAACGACTCAACATTCGATAAAACCGTGCAGAAGTGTTTAGCTACAAAGACCAGGGAGGAAGCCGGTAAGATGAAGACGATCTGTGGATTCGGCACACACTGTCTTGCCATTCGCGACTGTTGTTGTTTGGGTTAGCTTAGTTTAGCCACGATATTGGTCATGTGACATGCAGCACATATATTTGTATATATATCTGTGTATATATATCTGTGTATATATATGTATATATATGTATATATGTGTATATGTATATATGTTTATATGTGTATATGTATATATATATGTATATGTGTATATGTATATATGTGTATATATGTGTATATGTGTATATATATGTATGTATATATATGTGTACATATATATATATTTATATATATATATATATATATATATATATATATATATATATATATATATATATATATATATATATATATATTAAGATCAAATTTAAGGAAATAAAACTCATAAATATAATTACTTAATTTGGTATTTATGTGGAGCTTTGGTAAAACAGAAACCATATAAATCGTTAATGCTAAATTAATATGAAAATATGTTATTATAGAAATACCTTTCCTGATAAAAGAAACGTAATCTTTGTTCATAAATATCGCTTTCTATTTGCTTTAGTTAAGCTGAATCTAAAGTGAAAGTGGTTTCGCCAGGATGTACTGTTTATTTTTGGAACATTTTCTGTTATGTACATGAGAATCAGAAGAATGTACTGTATTGTGTTTGAGTTCAAAACATTCTCCTTGTTTCATTTGTTAAAGGTCTTTCACCTTATGCCTAATGTCCTGCAACTTAAGTCAAATAAATTAATTGGAAAAGGATAATTGTACTACTCATTGAGTGAAACCCAGCCTAAAACCTGAGTGGTTAATTAGCGCCCTTTCAAGTGGGGAAGCTGCACGAAAACCTAAAGTAACTTGACAGGGCTAATTGGATTACTTTAGTCTGAGTCAAACTGTTCCATCTGGATGAATGCTAAACTTACCCTTTTTATAGATTACCGACTCGTTTCCCTTTCTCCATCTCAGGTCTCTTAACCTTGGAAATGTTGTAAACAAATCTTGAAAGACATGCAATTCATTAGAGCACCAATGACTTCAGATAAATGCTCTAATTTGAACTCGGTATAAACACGATGTCACTGGGGTAGCAATGATATGCTTCTCTTCATTTGAATTAAGTATTGACAATTGTACCCTTCTAACTGGAGGACATTTCTGACCCTTTAAACTCATTTAGTTGCATTATTAAGGAAAGACTTGACATAGCTGAGACCACATTGCTCTGTGGAAATGATTTTTTCCATTAAAGTTTTAATTGAAAACGTGGAATTGTCCGACTTTCTAAATGTAGCCTCTGCTCCCATTCCAGGTTTGTGTGCGTGCTGGAGATAGCTGCCAGTGTGTGCTCATTGGTAATGTCATGGAGTAATGTAATCTTAGCGGCGTATTAATGTCAGTGATAATGCCAACCGTTGGTATTATTTCTTAAATAAAAAGACCAAGTGTGAATTCAGAGGAAAGCTATATTGGAGGCATATCTGTCAACACTTGTATATTCAATTTCAAATTACTATCGGCAGTGTCTGACTGGTTTACGTTTACAGTCTATCACTTTAGGTAATTCAGACAAAAACAGTGACTCATCCTTTTAATATTCACAGCACTTTGAGAACAGAGGTTGAAGAAAAAGAAGTAACTACCGTTTTAAACTCCAAATGTTTCCTGCTGCACTGAAATAGTGGGTCAAATGAATGAGTAGCCGGCTGAATAATGTGTTCCATTTGTGAATATGATAGCCTAATGGTACATAGTTAAAGAATAATTACTCCATCACCAAATGTTAGACTACATCATAAAAAGGTCTATAAATACTTATGTACTTTAATAAGATTTCATTATCCTCTCTCCAAATCTTAATTTTTGCTAGAATCTTCATCAGACTGAAAAGCCATGATCCTACTTAACAAGTTGTAAAGGGGGGAAGGTGTTCCAAGCCAGTTAACCAAAACATAATCTATTCTGTAAAATACACTAATGGTGCCCGGTCCATTGAATCACAACTTTAGCAAGGTGGTAGGAGTTGTGTCCTTTTGATACAGGGGGCTGGGAGCAATTGCCTCAGGTATGGTCTCCCAAGACAAATTGGTCTCAAGGGAGCTGCCAGTGATGAATCTGCTGGCACACACACGCACACACGCGCACACACACATGCATGCACGCATACACACACACACACACACACACACACACACACACAAAACTGGCTTTATAGACTGGCTCTGCAGACATGGGATGTCTCTCTGGCAGGTAAGGAAGCAGAGCTGGTCTGTGGAGGTGGAGTTGAACCCACTGTCATTGGCTTCACCTTCATGCATTGAAATGGTTCTGGAACCAAACAGCTGAAGAGGGACGGGAGTCATTTCTTTAAGTTGCCCAGAATGACTATAGTCATACGTCTCTTGCCGAGTTCCCTCTAGCAAAATGTGTATCCCAAAGCAGGATTTCGCTATGGTGCCCCCCACCATCATGGCTATATGTATTTGCACGTACGTTTGTAGAACAAAAAAGTACAAGTTTAACATAAACAAATGAACAAATAAAACAAATAAATCTGAAATAAATACGTCTCAGTCACAATATTAATAGGTTATAGTAAAACTAAATTAAAAAAACATTAAAATAAAATAAATGATAGCATATTAGGGTCTCAAACATCAAATAAAAGAATGTTAAATAATAACTGTTAAATAATAACATATAAAAATATGAAAACATATTCATATAATCCAGCTGTTTTTGTTCTGTTACTTTTTAATAAGCATTTATTATTTACGTTAGTATTGTTTGTAATATATATAAAAACCGTTATTATCCTTACATTAATTAATTCTGTATTGATGCTAGCATCATTATCAACAACAATTATTACAATGAAATAATAATATCAATAATAATATATTGATTATTTTCATCTTGTCTATACATGTAATGTTTTTCCACAACATCCGGCTGATATGAATTCGATTCAAAAGGATAAGCAGTAATGGATAAAGAATGAATGAACAAATGAATGAATGAACAAATGAATGAATGAACTGATTGGGTAATTAATCTGAAAAAAAGACCCAATCATAGGCAAATTGTTCAAACTATAAATGGATATTTGACCATAAATTGCAATCAATTTTGTTTGTCTTACTATTATTTCTGAGTCTTGCTACAACACATGTCATCTCTCTACTGGTTTATAATCGCTTCACATTGCTTAATATTCAACTTTATGCTCTCTCTTTCGTAAAGAATGATCCAAATGAGCAGTTATCTCTTCCCCCACCGTTGTCGTGAATACCGGTTCACCTGTTCAGAGCTGAGGCTCCTCCATCATTGAAGACGCGTCAAAGATGCCGGGGAAAACGCAGCGGCCGGCTGGTTAAATTCAAAGCCTCCTTGGCCGGCTCTCCTGGTACAGTTAAAATTCCTTGCTGTGTAATATGGATTGGTAACTCGTCCGATTTTTCCCTGGCGCTCCCGACATCCTGTCAGCATCTGGCCAATACCTGTTGCCGGTCTCGATGAGATCAATCTAGCGTGCACCTGTTTGCCTCGTCTCTGCTGAGGAGGAATTAATCACAGAATCCTTTGGGTCACCCAAAGGATTCTGTGATTAATTCTGTGATTAATTCCTCAGGGTGGGCAACCCGGTTCCATATGTCCCGCTTTCTACCAGGTTTGTCCTGGTAAATGCTAGATCGCTAGTTATTCTTAATGACATTTTTCACCTCCAGTGGATTGGATTTCCTCTTTGTGACTGACACCTGGTGTTGTGTTGGTGAGTCAAGCGCTTTCTCAGAACTTTAACCAACTGATTGTGAATACTTTCACTCACAGGAGTAGCTAATGTTTTTAAGAATAGTTTTAATTGCGAGCAAATGTCACTAGGCTTCTTCTCCAGCTTTGAACTAAGTATGTTTGAGTCGGGTCCCTCTCACCCGGTTCTTTGTGCGGTGGTATACCGGCCTCCAAAATACAACAAAGATTTTATTAATGACTTCTCTCATTTCCTTGCTGGAATTATTCCAAATATGACCGGGTTTTAATTGGGGGGGCTTTTAACGTCCATGTCTGTTGAACCTGCTAAGCCGCTGGCAAAAGACTTTTTAAATCTTATTGAGGCTTTTGATGTTTTACAGTCTGTTCCTGGTCCCACTAGAGAACATGGGCACTCGTTGGACCTTTTAACGTGTGGTATACCGGTTATTAATATTGAGGTTTGTAATGCTGTCTTCTCAGATCACATGCCTGTTTTATTTGAAGTCACTCTTCCCTGTCATGACGTTAAATCGTGCCCTCCAGCACACCACCTTTGCTGCTCAGTTCTCCACTGCTCATAAAGATGCCATTCAATCTGATAGTGATTATTTTTCTTGGACTACATCATTTTTCTCTGCTTGTGAAAACATTCTGAACATTGTCGCCCCACTAAAAACCAGGCATCCCAAACCAAAATCTTAACCCTGGCTGAATGACACGACTTGTGCTGCGAGACGTGAGCTTAGCACAAGTGGAAGAAGGAAAAGCTGCTGGTGTCAATGATGAAAGAAAGCTAGAGAAGATATCAGAGGACTGCTAAATCTACCAAGAACAAAAAATTCTCTGATATTATTTCAAATAATTGTCGCAAACTTTGTGTTCTCTTTAAAACAATCAATTCTATCCTTGCCCCCAAGCCTGCCTGTCTGGAGATGTCTACTGAGGTTTATGAAAGTTTTCTGCACTTTTTTGTTGAGAAAATTGCCACAGTTAGAAATAACATCTCCTCACCTTCATTTGACCCAACTGTTGCCTTCACTCTTTCCTGTTTAACGGAAACGTAAAACTTAAACCTACAGGCTGTCCCAATGAAGTTGTCCCAGCTCACCGTTTTAAAGAGGTCTGGGAAACTAACGCCGAAAAAATTATAAGCTGCAGTCTGGCTTCAGGTGTTGTACCATCCTGCTTTAAGAAGGCAGCGGTACAACCATTAATTAAAAAAGCCAGCTTGGACAGCTTCATTCTTTTAAACTTTAGGCCAATCTCCAAACTCCCGAACATGTCGAAAGATCTTGAAAAGGCAGTATTCGTACATTACAGTCTTTTTTAAACTTAAATGGCATTGCTGCTTTCTTACAGTCTGGTTTTAAAGCTCTGCACATCACAGAATCTGCACTTTTAAGAGTTTTTAATGATCTTTTATTAACCACAGACTCTGGTGATTTTGTAATTTTAGTGCTTTTAGTTTTAACAGCTGGTTCAACACAGTGAACCACAACATTCTCATCTCCCGCCAGGAGCACTGTGTGGGTATCAGAGGCCCAGCCTCACATTGGTTCAGGTCTTACCTGTCAGGGAGAAGCTTTTCAGTGAGCCTAGGTGACTGTGTCTCGTCAATTGCCCCTCTTCCATGTGGAGTCCCACAATGTTCCATTCTTGGGCCAATCCTTTTTTCTTTGTATTTGCTCCCCTTAGGTTTTATTTTAAGGAAACACAGCATCTCGCATCATTTCTACGCACATAAATCACAAATTTACTTGCCACTGAAAATAAATGATGCCAGTTTTTAGAATTCATGGAGTGTCTGAAGGGCATCAAAGCCTGGATGGCCCTTAACTTTTTACATTTTAATTATGGCAAAACCGAAGTCATGGTGTTTGGACCTAGCGGTACCATTGATGCCTCTTCAATGGACTTGGGCTCCCTGCAGCCATTTTTAAAATTTTTAAAAACCTCTGTTTCAAACCTTGGCATCAAAATGGACAGTGATTTTATATTTGATAAACAAATGAACTCTGTGGTTAAATCCGTCTTTTTTATCAGTTGAGGCTTTTATCTAAGGTTAAGACCTTTTTAACCCTGAATGATTTTGAAAAGCTTATTCATGCTTTTATGGACTTTATTTTGGCGTCAGCCAGAACTCCTTCTCACGGCTGCAGTTAGTTCAAAATGCCACCGCTCGGCTTTTAACAGGCTCACGCAGGCGAGAGCACATCTCCCCCATTCTGGCATCCTTTCACTGGCTACCAGTACGTTTTAGGATTCATTTGTAGGTTTTGATTGTTTGTTTTTAATTTAAATGGATTCTGACCCACGTACATTTCTTACCTCTTACAAGAAATATACTCCTTAGATGTCACTGAGGTCAGCTGACCAGTTTTCTCTGGTCGTCCCTAAATCGAAATTGAAAATGAGGGGCAACCGAGCTTTCTCTGTTGCAGCCCCAAAACTGTCACTGCGTGACCATTCAAGCTGACTTGGTGCCACCTACGCAAACGTGTACTCTGCTTATAGGAAGGGGCAGGCCTGTGAGTGCATCTTTGTTGGAGTTAAGGGTTGGCTTCATGTGACTGTGTGTCACAGCAAGAAAAAATTTGACTGGTGTACATGCTCATGCCAAGTATCCAGCTATCTTGGAGTCTTTAAGTGCTGTCCCAGGTTCTACAGGCACTCTTTGGTTCGAGTCGATGAGTTAAATACTCAAATGGGCTTAATGGAGAAACTTGGATGAGGTGTTTGGGAAGCAAAACCTTCTTAGGCTGATCTGAGCTATGGCTTGTAATTGGACTTCTGCTGAAGTCATAGAACAACAGATGCATGTTTTATACAGTAAAAATATTAACTGATCAACATCTGTTCTGGGTTGAATTTGTTTTGCAATAAAAGTCTGTATTTTACTCACTAGGAGCTTTTTATGAAGAACACAGTTTTTTGGATTCAACTGCCTAACCATAGGCTCGAGTTTGTCCAAATTTGGGGATAATGAATCTGCTTGAATATATGTATTTTGTAAATATAATATTTTACTCTAGTAGTTCATAGTTTTTCCACTAGGGGGAGCCTTTTTTACATAAAACGTTTTTTCCAGATGTAACTCAAAAGCTATTTCCTGGATCATTTTCAAATTTTATCTTGAAAGTCATCAGACCTTCATTTCTCAACCATTGGTACTATTCAGTCAAAATGTGATACATATGAATATACTTGATGTGTTTTCTCTTGTATACATCGTGTTTTACTCTAATAGTTTTTTAACAAAAAATGTCGTGGACAAAACTTATTTTTATGAATTTCATTTGTTGAGTTCAATCAGGGGGAATGCTTGTTTAACACAGGGGATTGGGGAATTTTCGGGGTTATACCCTTGATGTTGATGACGACAGCATAGGAGGATTTTATTATTCTCTCTTCTTTATTTATGCATTATTTATGTATACTATTTTCTTGAAATCTTTAAAAAGGCAGAAAACGTTTACGGTTATTGAGAGACATAGGGATTATAGTCAGTTTCCAGGGGGACAAATAGTGCCTCCAGTATACATACAATGTAAACAACCAATACATTTTACCTGGATTATAGTTCCTGTAAGCAAACTGGGATTCATCTTGCTCACTCTCTAAAGCATATACACTGCATCACAGAAAAAGGAATGACATGCATAGTAATTATTTTGGACTAAGATCTTACTATCTACTGCAGCTAATAATCTTCTCATTGTCCCTAAAATAACTACTGGGCTGTGGAAAGAGGAAGTGAGGTCATCTAATAGTTTAACACTGTTTAATCCCTCATTCCTCATCTAATATGTCAAAAATAGTCCTTGGGCAGGACAGTGAAGCCATGATGAGCAGGCCAGACACTT
Organism: Lophius piscatorius; assembly: GCA_009660295.1. Classification (NCBI taxonomy): domain Eukaryota; kingdom Metazoa; phylum Chordata; class Actinopteri; order Lophiiformes; family Lophiidae; genus Lophius; species Lophius piscatorius. The sequence continues at coordinate 73,965 of VRLP01002577.1, read as the reverse complement.
TAATGGCAGCCCTGTCTCAGTATGTTTTGCATAAGATTAAGGCTTACATGTATGTTTAAAGCCACCAAAGTTAAATTACTTATACAATATTTAAATTTGGAAATAAGCTGTCTTGAAATAAAATTCTGTAGTATTTATCAGCCTAACAAATCAAACAGGGCATTTGTGGCTCATTATTCTCTGCTGCTGTTATCTAAAAGATTAATTTCATGGTTGAAAGAAGGACAAATCAATCAAAATAATACATATTGCTAATAGATAAAACTGATGTTAACTTCAGGACAGCATTTTACCTTGTTGTGTGTTTAACAAGAAAAAAATGAATGTTGTTAGAGTCAGAACAGTTTACATTTGGGGCAGTAAGGTGTATCCCTTAAATGTTCCCTATCCCCTGCACTGTGCAACCCCCCCAGACTGAACTTCTCAAATTAGATGCGAGGTTATGTCTACAGTATTTTTTGTTGAATTCAATTCTTCCTCGCACTAAAATGTTTTAAAACGATCCATGAAATAGTTTTTGAGTTCTGTATGGGAAACAGGGTTTTTCAGTGAAAAAAAAAAGAAATCTGGATTACATCTGACCAATGATAAGGAAATATGTCTCGAAAAACTGTTTTTGTAAAAAGCAGTTGGGAAATGATAGCACAATAACTTTTGGAGATAAGACTCCCTGTAGTGTCAGAAATATACAACAGACCTTTCCCAAAATCACTCCAGATCTTTCTCACACTAAGATCTATCTCGGTCTAAGATTTGAAAATGATTCATGAAATATTGTTCGACTTTTCACGCTAACATGAAGGATTTACGGCTGACAGCTCACAGTGGCGATGGCAAGGCCATAATATTACAGACTTTTCGAGGCTATAATTAGACCATAGTCAGTGCACCTTTTTTCACTGTCAAATAAGCACTACACTCGTAAGTATCCAAACCAACTGTTTGTAGAATGTGGGTGTCCAAATATGCAATGATGGCATTGGGAACCTGTTACCTCTTTTCTGACAAAACAAACAAATTTCAGGCTACTGCTAGAGCCAATGGGTCCAAGAAGTGAACAGTTTAAGAACCCATATGGTTTTCTACTGGCTGAAGAAGCAGTCGAGCCACATCATTACCTCGCAGAGGCACAAGAGTCATGTTCAGTAAAGCCTCAACTAGACCCAATTTATCACATTCATCTGTGTCTAATTAGCACATTTCACAGATTTGGATTAAGGTTCGGACTAGTCAGTGAATAGTCATTTAGTGAGGGGGTATCGTGAAGTGAAGTGTTCTCTGGTGCATCGTGCTGCAGGTAATTCGGTATGATAATGGCCATCTTTGTGTGTTGCAGCCTCCATATCCTCTGGGCTCTGAGTTTTCTCCTCAATAATGGTGCCTACCCCCCAAACCACGCTCCATACCCCAAAGGGCATGTAGCTTTGACCTCATTCAGACTGATGTGGATACATGTGGTGTCAGTAAAACTAGATTTTGACACTGGTCCTTTCAACGTTCAGATGGAGCTGGTTTCTAGGGCCACTTGTGATTCTCTTAACTTAAGGATTTTGACACTTGGTCACTTCTCCTCAGTAGAGGTCTCCCCCTTTTTGAATTGTTATAAAAGTCTTAAAATGCTATAGAAGCCTCCCTCTATTTGTCCTGCTAGGTTCTATTCCTACTCAAGCACCAAGTTTCCTGTGGTTGCAAAACCAAACTTCCACCCACGTATAGACTTAAACATTGACAGTTCTGAATCACTGACAACTCGTGGAAATTCAGAAAGCTGCAGACCTTTTTTAAATTTTGCTCTTTGGATGGATTCTTTTCTCATGGATCCTTTTTATGGCACCGCAGATTTGAAAGGATTCCACTGCTTCTATCTCAGTTCTTTGCTGTGTTCCTTGACCTTGACAATGTTGCATTGTACTGTTGCAGGGGCAGTGGATTTGAATGTGTGAATATTCAGCATCTCTTTCCTTCTCACTGGTAATTGTAATGCTTTAAATACAGCCTCAAAACTTACACATCTTTGGCTTCCCCCATCTAGCAGACACCGGCTGAATATTATCTCTGCTGGACACTGCCTATGCTATGCTCTTCACATTAGCTTTCATTTTCAAACAGATGGACACAATTATAAAATGGCCTCTTAGCTCCCAGCATTTGTCTGGGACAAAAATGTTGCTGTGTCTTGGGCCTATTTGCACAAATCATCCTCCTAGTGATATACCCTAACAGTCGGGGATGTTATAGATTCGTCATTGCGTCCCACATCACCCCGTCCTACAGGTCCTTTCTGATAAGATGATCCTCAGCTTAATTATCATTAATTATTAATTTTTAGGGATAGAATTATTCATCATTGTTGATGAAAAGTTAATCTACATAATTTTGTAAAAACATTGTAAAATTTTGTAAACACATTGTAAAATGAGTAAGATTTATGGCATCAATAGTCAAGCCATTACCACGAAGCGTTATAGCTGTTTACTCACAGATCACAACATACATTGAACACATTTGTTTTTAAATTAAGAAGAAATGGTCGCAGGTCTGACTTGAGCACCAGGGATTGACTTTACACTGTCACCCCACTCATTGTGATTTGGAGCGGAGCCCACTCCTAACACCTCCCTTCTTGCCACTTGTATGTCAGGCTTTACGATGCCTCAGTGCATTTAGTTTAACAAATAGACACATAAAAAATCTAAACCAAAATACTTCAGTGATGAGGGTAACAATTGATTGTCCATCAGAGTCCCTGTGAAAAGTAGCTCTTTGGATTCATCTGTCACAAGATATTCACAGGCTTTCATATCTCTCTTCTCCTCCTAGCATCTGCCTTCTGGCAGGCACATTTGAGATAGGAACCATCAATTTGAAACAAGACCACCAATCATAAATGGCAGAAGGCAATATATAACCATGCCTAATCTTGTTGCATTTACCCCCCAAACGAAAGCAAGGTTGGATTTTGTTGAAATGTTCTGAAGAAAGAGAAGCTGGCTTTATATAGACCCAAAAAAGCAATCAGCATGAAAAACCTACAAACACCTCATGCAAATTCACAATAAAAAGTCAATCAGAAGCAGAGGGATGGCATTTTTCATTAGATAACCAATAAAAATAAAGATTTTCCATGTAAATGGTGAAATAAATTATTTTCTGGTTGCGTTCTGAATGTCTTTGCTCAGTTTTGTGACGTCAATTCAAGAAATAAATACAATAAAAACTAACGAGAGCTGGGATTGACCGAGTCCTTGAATAAATTAAAAAACACAAGCAAACTTTGTGGCTAAGACCCACAACAGTCAAAGGTGGATCAGAGAATTGGTAGGACAGCCACTGGATAATATGTGATGGAGAGTCCTCTGCCTTTCACTTTTTTTGTACGATTTTGACTAACGTTAGCATGTCTGGTAAATTAACCACAACATAGCCTTGCTAAAACTCAAAACTAGTAATGCCACTAAGATAGATGAGCTAACAAATAACAAATTTCGATTAACATTAGCCAAACCAATGTCAATTTGATATTTGAGGTAATGTTAACGATTTAAGTACGTCTTAAATACAACACATCCTTGTTAGATAATTTAATGAAGATAATGCAAGAAAAACTAATACCACTTGGACAAATGATCTACCATCCTAGCTTATGGTTGCTTATACTATTGTGTATACCCTATCTTTTGGTTTTTTTCAATAGTTCAGCCAGCTATTATGGTTTTAATAATTTTTTTTGGAATAACATTCTTCAGATAATGAGCACAGGAGTGTAGAACAGTGGGTGAACGTGATGTCTCTCTAAAAAAATACTTAGAAACCACTGAACAAAGCAGTTGCCACGTAACTATGCCAAGGGATGCAAAAAAGTCTAAATTACATCCAAAATAATCTCTCTGGGAGTATTTCTTAATAACGCAGCGTGTTTCAATGGACAGATTGGTGGAATTGGCTACTTTCCTGTCTTGTGAAAGACTGCAACGGATTATTTTATATGTATCTGTTTTTACAGAATGTGAAAATTAACACAACCGAGAAAATAGACAAATGTTCAAATGATTCCTTTACAGTAAAAGAGTCCACATCTGGCTATGAGAGAGCTTTTTACATATGGCTGGCGGAGCAACAGTATGGAAACAAGATTTCCTTAATAAAGAACAGGCAAAAAAAGTTGTTTTAACAAGTCTTTTTCAGACATCTGGGGAGAAACAGGACTTGTTCCTTAAATAAAAACCTTAGCTTAAGTTTCAACATTTTCAACAGACTCGGTATGTGAGGTTCATGAGATGTGGTCATCAATTGAAAATCCCAAACATTTGTAGGTGGAGACTGCCTACATTTTTGACCTTGAAAAGTAACAATACTCTGATTTTTTCAACATTTAAGACGAGCTTCGGTTGATGAAACTGAGCTTGCACTCCGTCTACAGCATTTTACATATCCTCAAAAGCAAAATTGAGGGTAGCAGCCAAACAATAAATGACTGTCATCTGCATAAAAATGGAAAGATGAGTTTTCTACATTTTGCCCGAAGGAATTAATATAAATAGTAAATACAAGTGGGCCAATAACAGATCCCTGAGGTACTCCCTTACAAACTGTGAGGACTTCAGTTGTTAGACCCTCAAACTGAGTAGCCTATGTCGTATCTGTGAGGTATTTGAAAAACCAATTAACAGCATGATGAGAGAAACCAATATTAAGTATTTGAATCTGTAAACCGCTGTCTTTGGTTTGAAAAGCTTTGAACAATCAATAAAGTGACAAACATAGTGATGCTTATCACCTGAAGCTTTGATAATATCATTTGTAACTTTCATAGCAGTAGTAACAGTGCTATGCTTATTTTCTGAACCTAGATTGATACTCTGATTGTATTGAATGAGAGTATAAAAACTCCTTGACTTGCTCACCAATGAGGAATTCCATCGCTTTACCCAATACAGAAAGTTTTGAAATCGGTATATAGTTATTTGCAACTGTTGGGTCCCCCTCCCAATTTTAAGAGGGTTAAAAAAAAAAAGCAGTCTTCCAGACCATATGGATTTCATTTGAAACCAAGGTCAGATTAAAAAAGATAAGTCAAAGGTTCAGCTATAAAATTAGCAGCTACTTTTAACAAATCAGGTTCAAGATGAATCGGACCAGTCAGTTTTCTAGAATTCAAATGCTGTAGGGATCAGTGAACCTCAGAAACAGGAAAAAGGTGAAAAACTAAAAGTGTGGTCAACAGCAGCAGTTTTGTCAACATTTACAAATCCCATCGGAAGAAAATTAACATAATTAAACAAGAACCCAGTAGAAATAAAATGCTTATTAAAACCGTTTAAAATTTTTAACTTGTAAGATGCAGCCACTCCATTTTTATGAATACAAGATGGAAGCTCAGTTGAGTTTTTACAAGCAGATAAGGATTCATCAGCCTCTCCAGAATCACTTGGATATCCAGGTCATTCATCTTACAGATAGAAAAAGATCAGCTTTGGTTTTTCTTTAAACATGAGTAAATTGTCTTCTGAGCTGTTTAAAGAGCAGCCAGTCAGCTTCAATACTTGCCTTTTTATTTTGAAAAGAAGCTGTTTCAACATCAATTAGAGAAATTCTATTCCAGTCAAAATAGAATAAATCATTAAAAAAAATCCTGCTCAACAAATATCTTCATATTCTGCCTTTCAACAAAGCGAGGATTACACTTTGTGATTTTAGTATCGCTGACAGCAGCTATCTCACAGTGATCACTCACATCATTGGGAAAGATACCAGTAGCAGAGTATTTGAAAAGGGCATTTGTCAGGACCAGATCAATGACTGTTGATTTCTCTGGGCATTTGGGATTTGGCCAGGTGGGAGAGTTTATTATTTAGGTCAGATAAGGAGAATCACATTCTGCTTTGAATGCATCAGATACCAGCCTCAACAAGACCCAGTTAAGATAACTGACAACAACAGTGTCATTGTAGTGCAGCTGTGACAGCAAGTTCTGAATCTGCAGTCCCTAAGTTAACATTAAATGGCATCGTTTTTTTTTCTTTGGCAGTCAGAGCAATGCACATTGTAGTTATTGATACAGATATCTTCATCATTAACTAACTTTGTTAATGTTGTTTGTCTGAAACATGGTTATCAGCTGTCGAATACACCCGGACCCTCACCATATCCAGTTTAGAGATTAAACTCCATACCTTAAGGTGTATAATGCCCAAGAATCAGGTGTAGGACAGATTGTAGGGGTATCAAGGCGAGGATTAGGCTGAACATTCCCAGAGATCAACAAGAAGAGAATAATAATAAGTCTGCGGCTTACTGTTATACCACATGTTACGTCCCTCTTTAAATTCCAAGAGTTCAAAAAAGTAGAGAGAGAATTCAAAGAGATATTAAATCAGTATATCAGAATGAGAAGACACTGGATATGGAGTAAGTTCATGTCCTCATTTAAGTGTAAGGATAAATGCATCAGCGCTTTACCCCTTCAAAATGAATTGGACAGAAAGGGTCAGGGTTAACAAGTCTAAATGATGATGGAAAATGTCATTTGACTTGGTCTCTGTGCACAGAACTTGTTCACAGTCACTGTGGGTCAGTAAGCTGATAAACCACCATCTTGGAAATGGGCAATATCCACAGCACCCATTTCCAAAGCCCCACCTCAATATCCACAGCATCCGTACAACAGCCCAAACACCAATATACACAGCACACATATCCACATTCCTTAGTTCCGACAATCTCCTGTCAAAGGGTCCATGAACAAGATACTGAAGTTTAAGTTGCTCCCGATGTCTGTTCCATTGGTTCCTGAATTAATTATGGTGTGAATGCTTATCGTTCCTGATTAGGTACCTTATACAGCAGCCTCTGCCACCACTTGCTGAATGAATGTGTGAATGGGTGAATGCTGGCTCACCTTGTAAAGTAATTTGATTGTTGAAAAAAACAGAAAGGTGTTAAATAAGTCCAGTCTATTCCCATTTGCATAGCCGTTAGAGCAGTACCGCCTAACTCACTGTGAAATGGTGACTGACAAATGGGGAGAGTTGAGATGACAGTGTCCCGACGCCACAGAAGAATTAATGAAACTGAATGTTATGTGATTTTTGTCAACATAAGTGAAGGCATCAATACATGCACAAATGAACCCTGAACAGTGGAGTTTTCAGCTCTATTGTCACAATATCGGAAATGACAATAATAAATTCCAATAAAAAAACATTATGTGTGTTCATCCATATATTTCACATATATCTATAAAAAAATAGAACCTTTGTTCGCTCCACAGGTTTTTAACTGTAACTGAAAATGTCTGACAAACTGACATTTAATCCGTGTTTCTCTATAACCCCTGGATTACCAGCTGCATGGACCGTCATATATACCTAAATTACTAATCATTGCGCTAAACATTAAACAACTCAATTAATATGAACAGACCACATCCCATATCTCCTGCTCCATGTTATCTCAGGTGGCCAGATTAATGTTTTATCCGGAATTTATGCACAGCACCTTTCCTAATCCCTTCTATTAAATTCCAGTCTCCTTGTATTAGAAAGCTAATACATTGTTTAAGATGACTCAAAAGACTAAACGTCTTAAAGTGCAAGAATGAGTAATTGCGCTTTGCGACTGGGTTGCAGAAATAGTTGGAATGCAAAGTAATTCTGGAATATACCTCTAATGCTCATGCAGTCATATTGAAACACTGTAACAGAAAAAAGAAAAAGAAGCTTGTTGTGCTCGTAAATTGTGATACACGATTTTAGGCTGTATTAGGTGCATATAATAATAAATGGAAAAGGAATAATTCAAAGAAATTAACATCAGAAAACAAACATTAGATTAATATAAAATCTAATAGACACACAAACCTTATAATTGTGACAAAATACTAAAACCCGACAGCTCAATTGTGCCTTTATATTTGCGAAAGCTGTGCCTCTACCACCTTCTACAGCTGAATGTTTTAACAGTCTTAGACATGTATAAGCCAAAATTCTGATGTACATTTGAATGAATCTGATATTCTGCTTTACAGGCTGTATTACGAATTGATACATACCGTTCTACCATTGAAAATCAGAATATGCCCTGCACTTCCAGTGATTCTATCATCGTATCCCATTTCCATGAAAATTATATTGAACCTCCGCCCAGGCGCCTGAATATACCGTTGGATACCATACTTTTCTACAAAGAATTGATTCCTTTTGTATGTTTCACATACATTACATCAACATTTTGTCAATATCAGCATTTCTAGTGATGGCTTGTGTCCTAAGCACAACGTCTAGGAAAGGACCACAGTTCAAGGCCCTATCTTATTCCTGATGGAAACCGACACAAAGGACAGCAAAGCACCATTGCAGGTTGTCACATTTGTTTACTGATGGATGTGTAAAAAAGTGTTGTGGTTAGTTGTATAGCTGGTGCATAGCTATTATGAGGCAGTAGAAAGGGACTGTATTACTTATTGAAGTCGAATATCCTCGAAATGTCATGGACATTATGGAATTGATCTCGCCGCCGCGATCTTGTTAATGAGATTACTCAAAAACTGTTTCACGGCTCATTTTCAAATTTTGTACTCAAATAGAGATTAGTGGGAGAAAGAACTGCATTGATTCTGGGAAGGGTTGGCTGCATAATTCTTACAGAAGGGGGAGCTTTATCTCGGTCTATATATAGAAGATCTGTCTTGTATATATATATTGTACTTTATTCCATGGGTTCATATTTTACTCGTATGCCTATTTTTTTAAGGGGCGACAGTGGTTCAATTGGTAGAGCGGTTGTCCACTTATCTGATTTTATTTATTGTGAATGATGGTGTGAAAGATGTGATGATATTTACTGTTCCTGATTAGCTTGTGGCACCTTGCTTGGAAGCTTCTATCATCACTGTATGAATGAATGGGTGAATGCTGACTTGTGTTGTAAAAGCGCTTTGAGTGGTCAAGCAAACCACTGGTCAAGAAAAGCCCTTTATAAGTACACTCCATTCACCATTTACTCCGAATCTAGCACTCAGAACATGTGTACATTCTGCCAAATTCCTACTAAAAATTTGTGAATCAGCTCTGCAATCATCCACATTGGCATGGATATCATTTGCAATTGAATATTTTCCCTGATTTAGAAATCCGGCTTGGACCTTTCAATTCACTACCAGTCTCTATAGGCTATGCTGCCTTATAAATTACTTGGAGCAGCAACAACTATCTAGTTGAAGGGTTTTGCATTGATTTTCTTAATGTGTTCTTTAACAATTAACAGTTAGAGAGACATAATCAATGACGATCACTTAAGGAAATTTCATTAAAACATTATTGAACATGTATTTTTTCAGACATATGCAAATCATCTGCAACTAAGCAGAATTTCATTACTTGGCCCACCAATATTGCTCACTCAAAATCTTACAAAAGGGCTCCTCATCCTCATAGAAACTAAGTCAGGTATGGAACAGCCAATGGGGAGTTGGTGAAATCAGTGTCCACTAGCAAAGTAAAGTGCTGCTGTATAATGAGAAGCGATGCTCCAGGTTCAGATACACCCGAGTTTAAAGGAATAAGAGATGACACAGATCTGTTTAATTGGTGTTATGCCAGAACAACACCTACTGTATGAGACCAAATACAACCCTTAGATGCATTGTGCATTTCTCTTGGCGAAGATGTTATCCTGTTCACCTTTGCTTAGGAGTGTCATTAATGTACTTCTGATCATTTGCTACAGTACATTTATCATATAACTCTGACTCTGTGTTTCCGTCAGTGCTTGTTGTGAATAAAGTTTTCAAGGGGAGTTTCCAGCTGTGATGTTGCCAACACAATCACATTGTATATGGAAAATATGACAAAAGACATAAAAACATACATTTCCATTCAGTCCATTTTCTATGAATTAACTGCTTATTCCTTAGTGATGACTCGAGCGTATCCAAGCTGACATTAGATGGGAGATGTTGGTTCTTAGGGTTTACTCAAAATGAGACTCTATCGCCCCCCTAAAAAAGAAGAGTGTGAAACAGAGAGAAGCTCCATGGTTTAACAACGTGACTCGAAACCTCAAACAAACAATATATAAACTAGAAAGAAAATGGCGTCACACCAAACTTGTAGAGTCCGCTTTGTCTTGCAAGATAGCATTGAAACACATAGGAGACCCGTCCTCAGTGCCAGAGTCGCCTATTATTCTGCACTGATAGAGGATAATAAAAACAACCCCAGGTTTTATTTTCAGCACTGTAGCCAGGCTGACTGAGAGTCAAAGCTCTATTGAGCCCTGTATTCCTAAAACCCTTAGTAGCGATGACTTCATGAGTTTCTTTAATGACAAAATTATACTTAATAGGGACAAGATCCACAACCTCCTGCCTTCATATGGTTCTAGTTTACACCCCGGAACTATGTGCTTAGAAACAACAGATAAACCCGGTGCACATCTAGACTGCTTCAGTCCAATTCATCTAAAACAATTAACTTCTCTCATTTCCTCATCCAAACATGGAGAGACATCCAATGTCTCCTAGACCCTATCCCAGTACTACACTACTTAAAAAAAGAGTTTACCCTTGGTCAAAAAAATTCTATTAGAAATCATCATTCGATCTTAAAATTCAGGCTACATACCACAATCCTTTAAAATAGCCATCATTAAAACCATAGCTTAAAAAGCCGACCCTTGATCCCGAGGCTTTAGAAAATTACAGGCCGATATCTAACCTTGCCTACATCTCTAAAATCCTAGAGAAAGTGGTAGCCAAACAATTGTGTGATTTTCTGCATAACAATAGTTAATTTTAGGATTTCCAGTCTGGTTTTAGAGTTCACCATAGTACAGAAACAGCACTGGTCAAAGTTACAAATGACCTTTTATGGCATCTGATGAGGGACTGATCTGAACTGTTCTGGTCTTGTTGGATCTTAGTGCTGCATTTGATGCTATTGACCACCAAATTCTAATACAGAGACTTGAAAACTTAATTGGCATCAAAGACACTGCATTAAATTGGTCCAAGTCTTATTTATGTTACAGGTCTCAGTATGTATATGTTAACAATGAATCCTCCATGCATAGCAAAGTTACCCATGGAGTTCCCCAGGGATCTGAGCTTGGGCAAATTTTATTCACATAATATATGCTTCCTTTAGGCAACATTATCCAGAAGCACTCGATTAACTTAAATAAACCAGGTGAATCTAATCACTTATCCAAAATAAAGACGTCTCTTAAAGACATTGATACCTCGATGACTTGCAAATTTCTATTATTGAATTCAGATAAAACTAAAGCTATGTGCTGGGACCCAAGCACCCAAGCACCAAGCACCTTCGAAACAATTTATCTGATAATATAACTACTCTGGATGTTATGGCCTTGAACTCTAGCACCACTGTTAGGAACCTAGGAGTTATCTTTGATCAGGATATTCTCCCACATGAAAAAGATTTATAAAACTGCCTTTTTTCATTTGCGTAATATTTCTAAAATACGGCACATTCTGTTTCAAAAAGATGCTGAAAAGTTAGTTCATGCATTTGTTACTTCCATGCTGGATTACTGTAATGCCCTACTATCAGGTAGTCCCAATAAATCTCTGAAGCCCCTCCAGCAGAACAAAAATGCTGCTGCACGTGTGCTGACCAGAACCAGGTTAAGAGAACATATCTCTCCTATATTATCTTGTCTGCATTGGCTCCCGGTAAAATCTAGAATCCAATTGAAAATCCTTTTGCGCACATACATAGCCCTTAATGGTCAGGCACCAATGTATCTAAAGGAGCTCATGGTTCCCTATTGCCCAACCAGAGTATTGCGCTCCCAGCATTACTTGTAGTCCCTTGCGTCTCCAGAAGTAGAATGGGAGCCAGAGCGTTCAGCCATCCGGCTCCTCTCCTTTGGAACCATCTCCCAATCTCAGTTCGGGGGCAGAAACCCTCTCTACATTTAAGAGTAGGCTTAAAACCTTCCTTTCCAATAAAACTTATAATTAAGGCTGGTATAAGCTAGCTCTTAGCTTTGCTGCTATAGGTTTAGACTGCTAGGGGATCCCCCATGATGCACTGAGCTTCTCTCACTTCCTCTCTCACTGTCCCTCTTCATACATTCCACTTTGTTGGGATAATGAGTTTGGTCTAGATCTGCTCTTTCTGGAAAGCATCTTGCGACAGCTGTTGTTGTCAATTGACGCTATATAAATAAAGATTGATTGATGGAACAAAAGCTGCTCACATTAATCGACAATTTGGAACCAGAGTTTAAACCAATTTTGTTTTTCATCATATAGAATGTGGATCTCCAGTACAGGGTCAGTTTGTGGATATCTGGGATCTCAAACACACATGCACTGCTTCACGCCAACTCCCCAGAAGTATACATGTAACATAGTTACTGTCGCTATCGGCCTTCTTTACAGTCAGAAATCAAGAAAACATAAGAATCCACTGGGGATAAAGAAAAGTATGATAACATGAGCTTCTACTGAGAACCTGATGACATACTGTATCACAGTGTGGTGCAACAACTGCACTGCAGCAGACTGGAAGGGGCTTCAGAGAGTCATTAATGCAACACGGATCATCGGCTGACCTCTCCCCTCCTTGATGGACATCCACAACTCCCGCTGCCTCAGCAGAGCAGTGAATATCATGAAGGACAGCTCTCATCCTGGGTCCCAGCTGTTTGACCTGCTTTCATCTGGCAGGTGCTACAGGTGCATAAAAACAAGGACCAACAGATTCAATAACAGCTTCTTCCCAAAGCAATAACCATCCTGAACTCAAACTTCAAACACACATCGACACAAACACATGCATACCAATCACACCACTCAACATGCACCACACTAAGCATAAATTGTACATAGTAAGAAGCTTAACTAGAGTAAAGTTAATAATACTATCTGTAACAAAATTTCTATTTAAATCTGTTTATTTCGGGGTTCAAAGCACAGCATAAACTGATATTGAAAAGTGTAAGGAAGGACTTCGAAAGAAAATGAGTCAAGAAAATGCGAGTTGCCAAGAGGATTGGATAAAAAAGAAGGAACAACAACAAATTACTTTTAGAGAAGGAGGTGGAGATGAAGAAATAAAAGTGATACATCAATTGAGTTGTCTTTTGAAAACCTATACATGAGATCATTACACCCTGAAAATGTTTGTGATATTATGGACTAGTTATTGCTGCCACATTCACAACCAGGTCCTTCTTGTTAACACAATAAACTATCTCATTTTCAAATTTTATACCCACATAGATCTCAGTGCGAGGAAGAACTTCATGGTTTTAGGTAAAGGTCAGTGGTATATACGACATATATAGGGGGAGCGTTATCTCCAAAAGTTGGTCGTTGGTCCATTGCATATAAATCGACTTGAGGAAATCTATCTTGTATGTATCATATTTGATTCTAATAGATCATAATTTACGCACTAGGGGGAGCTTTCTTATTAAAAACACTGTTTTTCAGACAAAACTTCACATTTCATTTGAGGAGTTCAATTAGGGTGATCGAGGGCTTTTCAGGATATACCCTTGCTGTTATGGATGACAGCTTAGGCCTAATATTCTTTTCGCTTTTCGGTCTCTAATGCTGTATTTCTGACTTCCTGCACCACTCTCTCCTCTTTCTCTATATCTGCTACATCAATGTCCTTCTGAATTTTTCACTTTGCCTTTTCCTCACCAGTATACAGTATCTCTCCCATCTTGTCTATCTCTCCACCTCTAATTCCAATTCTTCAACCCCGCTTTCTTCGGCGCCCCTCTCTTACTTCTATCTCTCCCATCTTTTAACTTCTATGATTTCATGTTTTTATCAAACTGGTCAATCTCTATTTCTCCTCCAATCTCATTCCCTTTCTTCTTTTAGCTCTTTCTCCATCCACCTCTCCTCCACTGTTGTTTCACCTCCACCGGAGCCGGGCCATATAAATGACTAAATGGAGATTATTGTTTATATCAAGACAAAGCAGAACACAACAGAGTTTCCTCACTGTTACCTCATAACACACACATACACTGGTGCACACAGACAGGAATGCAAGTAAACCATTCCACCATTCACCATTGTTCAGAAAAGCACTGAATCTGAATTAAAAGTCTGATTTTCCTAATCAAAGTTCCACACTGTAGAGCTTTACAAATGACATTTTCCACATTATTGCATCGTTTATTGTCTCTGACATTGAAATTGTTTACATACCAAAATGAAGTGAGAATGAAAAGCTTTTGCATTCACTTGTTTTTGACATTTTTTTAATCGCTCAATCAGGATGCTTGTCCCAACTAAGTTTATATTTCCATTTTGTTTCTTAAACGGGGAGGAAAGAATGAAAACTGAGATTTCAGAGAAATAAAAGTCAAGCCATGTTCAAACAAGAATGTCAACAATTCCCTATACATAGTTTCTGTAATGCAATTATTTGTTGGTTTGATTCTATGCCGGTAGAAAATCTAAAGCCCAGGGAACCCTTGATACCAAAAAAATAACGGACTTATCACTAAATATTTTCCCCAGTTACACTGGCACGGAAAAAGGGGGAAAAGTGTAACATATTCTTTGGGCATATTCTCTGGGCAGTGTAACATATTCTTTTTGGACTACATCCATAAAAGAGAGCCCTCGTCAGTGACAAATGGGAACAGTATTCTTTTATTTCATCCTTTCTAACTACTGCTGTCACTTTATAAATGTTGGAGCTGCTGTAACAATACATTTCCCTGCGGGGAATAGTTTGCTCTATTCAATTCTATAACTTTTTTATTTATTTCCTATCTTATTTATATATCTATATGTGTATATATATATGTGTATATATGTGTAAGTATATACACATATATATAAACATATATATGTGTGTATATATATATATGTGTCTATATATGTGTATTTATATATGTGTATATATATATATATCTATATAGATATATATATTTATATATAGATATATTGATTTATTTATTTATTTGCCAATATATGTCTACAATATTTCCCATTACATAGTTTGGCGCTTTGTCACCTACAGAATATCCATTTGTTGGAGCTGCTGTAATGAGGTAATGAAGTCCATCTATCTATCCATCTGTCTGTCTGTCTGTCTGTCTCTGTCCGTCCACCCAACCACCCATCTATCTATCGCATTTAAATTTAGGCTGAAACTTTGTTTTTAACTTCCCAGTTTAGCTTTTATACTATTCATTCAAATCAACACTTTGTTTCAATTTAAAATCCTTTTCCTATTTAAGGTATTTATTTTGAAACATTTGCAGGGATACATTGAAAATTTGTAATTTTTTTTTACAGATACATGGTGCTGTCTTAGGGTTAGGGTCTATCATACATTGATAGAGACCAAAGTCTTATTCTTTCACTGTTTTGATGTTCAAAATCAGAATAAGAGTTGCGAGAATTAAAGCACAATGGGTCAAAGATGTCCAGATGGATTGTGGTGTGCTAAACACCCGTTTATGGGCTCAATGGGAGTACCTTCAGTGAGTGGTAAAATTCAGTATACATTGTTTAAACAGTGGTTGGACCAGTGTACAACAAGACTCAGCTCTCCCAATCCTCAGTCCATCGCAACCAACAAACTCTTCTCCACCACCGAACACCACCACCTTCTAAATATGCCTTCTATCTATCTACTAAGTGGTGTTTATTTAGTAAATCAAAACAAGAAAGCAGTCAGAGAGAGCAAAACAGTAACAAAGGTAGACATGAATTTGATCAGAATCATTTAGATCACCTTATTTAAGATAGTTTCATGTAGATGCATCCATTAATTTATGAGTTGTCAACTTCTAAACCTACTAAAAACTCCAACAAAATCTCTTAGTATATCTCAAATACTCTGCAACTGTTCATCTCTCCTCATTTTCTTGCCCCTTCCACCTCCGTGTTTCTGCTCAGCACACTGATCCTCCATATCCACCCTCCACCGCCGCAACCTTTTTTTTTTCCATCCATTTCCTTATATTATGAAAAATTACAAAGACATGGTAATCCCAAAGAACATTGTTTTGAGCAGGTGCAAACAGGGTAATTGAATGAGATTTAAAATGCAATATACCAAAATATCTCTTTATTTTTGTCTATTTTGTCTTCATTCTTACTGCGTGTGCACCAGTTTTTTCTCATGTTCTTTGGGGGGTTAATAGGGATCCTGGACCGTCTTGGTTAAGTGCACAAACAGCCTGTCTCACCGTTCCACCGCTAGCTAGAAGAAAGAGCTGCACAAAGCCATCGGAAGCTCTAACAGAGCTGAAATCCTGTTACTAGAGGAGGTAAGAATGATCATCCACTGAAGACTTGTGGTTCGATACCTGGAATGCGTTGTAGTTTGTATTTTGTGGCATCCTTAAGCAAGACAATGAACCCCCAGTAAAAATATTTGAGAATGTGCCATACATACAGTTCTCTGGAAAAGTCCTTGCTATACCACTCATAATACTCATAACAACTTCTTGTTAGACAATGATCAGATATCTCTAATATGAAATATCAAAACATAATACTTATTTTGTTTAAATGCTGATAAACATTTGAAAAGTAATTATATCCCTGAAAAGTCAGGAATATTATGGAATCGTCATTGCCGCATGAGCGTCGGTCGCAGATCCTTCATGTTAGCGCAATAACTCAAAAACTGTTTCATGGATCAATTTCACATTTCATATCCACTTACATCTTAGTGCGAGGAGTAACTGGATACATTTTGGGAAAGGTTGGTTGTACATTTCTGACATTAAGGGGAGTTTTGTCTCCAATATTTTCTAGCCATAATCTTTCAACCGTTTGTCTGATTTGGTCCAAACTTGTCCCACATGAATCGACTCAAGGAGATTTATTTTGTTCATGTTTTGTTTAACTTTAATAGTTCAAATTTTACTCACTAGGGTGAGCTTTTTACAAAAAACACAACTTCCTAAACCTTTGTTTGTTTTAGCCCAAATTGGGTGTATATGAATCAACTTGAGCATATCTAAATCAGTGGGGACTGCTTGTTCAACGCAGTGGATTGGTGCGTTTTCGGTGAATACCTTTGCGGTCGGGGACGACAGCATTGGTCTAGTTTTCATTAATATTTAGGATTAAGTAAAACTTCTTCATTACAGATAATTTTGTAAGTTCTTCTATGGTGAAGCTAGATTTTATTGTTTAGATTGAGAATATGTTACACCAACAGTAGCCTTCATTGACCACAAGCAACATTCCCCAGACCTGAAATAATGCTCATCTCCCAGTACAAAATTTGGACGGTACAATGCATTGAAATACATTATGTGAAGGTATATTACTGCATATTGGTGGATACATCATCTCTTGCAGACTTTATTTTCCATCTTGGCAAGTAAATGTCCCATCTGCATATCAGATACAGTTGCACAGTAGATAGCGGGTTGCCTTCATGGCTCTTAATGCTCTCCTCAGTTATCCCAATGACAGTCTTATTTCTAGTGCAGACATTCTCAAAATACAGCATTTGTATTGCTTCAGAAATCTTGAATCTGCAGTGCATTTTACTTTCAGCTATCATCAATAATTCTAATTCAGTGTGTCTTGGCCTGACAACTGACGTGCCAGATGACTGAACCACTTAAACCTGTGCGGCCCTGCTGCAGATTTTTGAATGTTGGGGAATGAAGTTGGGGTAGATGTAATATATGGCCCACTTAGAGTAAAAGATACTTATATTCTATAATTGAAAATCACAGGTGTCCCACATGAATGTTGATAAAGGAATATGACTTGCCTTACAGCAACATAATCAAAACCTTGACAATCATGGTATAGGATATTAGATTGCTTCTATAGTTCACCAAGTGCTAAATGATCAATGCTGTATTGTGATGTATATGAAATATAATAAATGTGTTTTTAGATATTGGGTTTCTAACATTGCAGATGTTTGTTTTGATGTTTGATGTGATGTCACACTGTGTCCCTTAGTGTGAATGAAGCAACTTTCAGATTGTAAAGGATACTGGAGAAACTGCTGCAATCCAAGCATGTCAGAGAAGCTTGTTTATACACTGCAGTTATTCTGCTTCAAAAACTTAAATCAAGCACCTATCAGTAAATAGGCCTCATATATCGATTTGAAAAATAATTAGTATAAACATTACTGTAACCAAAAAGTTCTCCTACACCTACACCTGACACACGCCTTTTAAACATTGATACTCGTAATCTCAGCTCTGACCAACCCCTAACAATTTAACAGTGGTCCTCACACTTTTCCAGGCCAACCCAGAATTTGGCGGGTGCAGGCCATTGCTAGGGAGAGGTCACCAGAGAAGATTCTTTCTGTCCACTCTTTTATAAGCAGATAGCTAGCAAAAATGTATTCATTATCTTTTCTTCTTCCTCAATGTTTTTTACAGACAAAGCTTTTTTTTCACTGACTTTCTGCCAATGAACCTAGAAAACATTAAAACAATAATTATTTTATATAATAAATAGAGATATGAATCAATTATTACTTCATATGTATGTATATTTGTGACTACAAAGACACCTGGGAAGCTACTACTATACATTTTAACATTCTAAACTATTTTTTTTTTTTTGACCCAATCCATCACTGAATACTGCAAGTTTTATTATCAGTGGCACCCCTAACAAGCAGCTAGAATTACTGCCTGTAAAGATGTTGAGGAACTCAAATGACAAAAGAGAAATAATTAAATCCTAAGAAGGGTGAAAAAAGTATTTCAATCAGGAGAGACAGAGAATAAAGAAAAGATGAATGTTTATTACAACTGATGATAGTTGATAATTAATCACTTAGAAAGTCTTTGGCTCGTAGACTCTTCAGGGACATTCTGAACGAAGGATATCTATCCTAAGCAGCCGCAGGTAAATCCCCTCTTAGAGTCAGGGGATACTTTTGATGGTGGCGGCGGCCGATGACTCTGCTGAGTCTTATTGATGATGAGGTTGATGGATCTGTGATGACTGGCCGAGATGTGGAGTTGGAAGGTGTACGTACCTGCAGCATGAAGGAACTTAATGGATTGAATTATATTCAAAAATACGGCAGAAGGATGAAGCTTATGATGACGGTGTACGACAGAGTGTGACAGAGTGGAATGAGGAAGGAGAGATGGCTGAATGTGTGAGGGGAAAGTCTTCCTGACCAAACTTTTACGAAAGCTTCATATTCATTTTAAGTGTTTATATTCTGCTTTGGAAAAAATTTAAAAAATATATAATTGGATATGTGTAAGGAAAAAGAATGTTTTATTTTGAGAGTTCTAATTCCCAAATCAGATGGAAAAGAGAGAAAATTAGGGTGGTCTGCCTTAAATCAATAATCAGGAAGAGCAATATCAGCACACAATGAAAAGCAGAATAATTACACATGCTGTGATGTAAAATGGTAAGTGGCTCCAGTTATTAGGGTCTTTTATCCAAAGCCATTAGAATTGGCCTCTCGCATAATCATGACACACTGATGCATCAATGTCACCAGAGGACAATAAAGGGAGGATGATGAGAAGGAGGAGAGGAAGAGGCAGAGGAAGGGATTGATAGTCCCATGGGGACTGTGTCTAATTGAAGTGAATTCTGACTAAAGCAATGACTTTAATGACATTTGGAATCCAGGACTGTAGTAATGACATGGAAATGCCTCGAGGGAGAGTGTCACTTTAAAAAGACAGTGAGAGAGGGAGGTAGTAAAGGGAGAGAGATAGAAGAGAATAATTGAATGGAGGGAGGAACAAAAAAGGAAGAGGTTGCATAGTTTAAATTTGGAGAAGGTGAAGATTTATTTAAAGGGGGCAGGGGAACCACCAGAGAGACAGAGACTGGACTGGCTTCCCCCCCCCTTTTTTTTCATTAGCCTATCAAGTTTCTCTCTTAAGCTCATTTGCCCGACTTCCAGACACTGTTGATAGGTCAACATTATAATGGAGCTATATGAAACTCAAACCAACCGAGGCCTCACCAGCACAAGATATGCTGAAATGTTCAAGTGTATGATTTAACATTTATCACCTAATGGCATATTTATGAGCCTACAATTTAATATTGCTCTTCTTTGAAGGACTTTTGTTACTGTGTTGTTGCTGGTGAACTTGAAGTCAAAATAATAAAGCGCTTTATATTCATAACTCACATATTTTTTGGGATTCAAAAGAAGCAAAATGGAAAAGCAATGCCAATCCATTAAGAAGGTGTGTCATATAATATGCAACCTCAGGGTTGAGGGATGTAGAATAAGATCAAGCAGTGAAATTATGTTTTTACATTTCCTTTGTGTACAGTATTTGTAATTACTCTTGTATATTTTTAAAAGGCTCTGTTTTAATTTTCAATAGTTTAATACTCTCCTAACTTCATTTATCTGGAGTTGTGAAGCATTTTGGGCAATGTTGCGCTACTTTTCAAAAATCCATCCATTTTCTGTAGCTGCTTATCCTGTTCGCAGTCCAAGGGCATCTGGAGCCAGTCCCAGCTGACACTGGGCATGAAGCGGGGTACAGCCTGGGTAAGTCGCTAGTTCATCACAGTGTTGACACATTGGGACAAACAACCATTCTACTCAGATTCACTCGGAGGGGTAATTTAGAGTCAGCGATTCACCTATTTTGCATTTATTTGGGACTGTAGGAGGAAGCATCCAGAGTACCCGTAGATAAACTACACAAAAACACGGGCAGAATGTGTAAGCACCACACAGAAACACCAAGGCCATAGGATGATTTGAACCCAGAGCCTTCTTGCTGTGAGGCACCATAAACAAATAAATAATTAATCACATGGCAAGAGCAGATGACATATTAAAAGTAGGGTTGTTCACCTTTATAATATCGTTTCACCTTTTCAAGTTTGATGGAATGGCATTGTGTGGCTGTCTAACACCTGTGTAATCACAATAATGTCTTTTAAGTTTTAATAATTTATTCACAACAGTGGATACTTGAAATGATGATAGAGTGTGGGCCTAAAACAAAGATCATCTGAAGATGATGTATCCTCTCACAAGACCTTTTCAAGAAATGCATCAGTATATGATATAACTTCCATTCCTTTTGTGGTCCAAGAGTAGTGTTTTTGGTTTTGGTTGTATGCTATGGAGTAGATGAAAACCACCAGAGTCACCTTACAAATCACATTTTCATGGAAGAAAAATAAAACTCCAAAAATTATAATGATGATTTATGGACTGTTTTTATAAATATCGTTTTTCTATGCTGTTTCACCCATTCACACAAACGTTCATACATGGGTGTCAGAGGCTGCCAACTTACTCAGAAGCAATAACCTTGTCAAATATTCAAAATGTATTTATGTGTGAAAGTTTGTGGAAATATTATGTGATGTTTGAACTAAACATATGAGGAGATAGATCCTCTGACAGTCACCAGGATGAAGAAAAAAAGATTTGGCAAAAAAGGGGTTACAGCTAATGGGTTTATAATTCAAAACAATTCATAATTAGCATCTGATCAATAAATTAAACAACAAAATCATCACCTCCTTTACTTAAACTTGTAACAGCATAAAATACATCTGCTGTGTGGCCTGAAATCCTGACACAAATTGCTTGCATAGCAGAGAATCTGCTGACCGTTGAAATTGGCAAGAGGCACATCCTCGGCATTTACATGCATAAGAGTGGACTGGGATCGGTTCGGGTTTCAAGAGGGGATCATGTCAATGAGCTTATAGCAGCCTTGCCTTGAGACACTTTCTTAAAAGTAGTTAGTTCCACATATTTTGAGCTCTTTATGTTCTTAGTCATGCAATATATTAACACATTAAATGTTGAAAAATAAGTAAATGTGTTTATGCTACCAAGTGCTGAAATGTGTTCTTAATGTGGTGACTATAATGAATAATAATAAAAATTAAATAAATACACATGAAATTGCATAAATACATTTCAAAAGAACTCACAAGTATTAATTCTGCTTTTCCACTTAAGCTGAAAGAAGATCTGCTTTTACGCAATTAATTCTGATGCAGTGCACTAGTTCCATTGGGTCGCTAACAGGATGAATAATGAGGGCTTCACTAAAACATTAATGAGATTAGACAGTGGTTCTTTAAAATGGTGAACTGTAAATGTAAATACTGTCTTCAGTCGTATGGAAAATGCCCTGAAATTAATAATGACAGTTTTCACTTTATCCTCATAACCATAATATCATATTTAAGGTTATGCAACCAAAACATCACAGTTGTACTAACTCTTTTCAAATTTTAACACAAGACCTTAATTTTGCCAACAGTATATTGATTTATCTCAACTTGCATATATGCTAAATATAAAGGCCTTCAACGATGAAAATGCTAGACACACAATTAATTCATTAACATATATATTTTAATGTACTCATGTCATATATATATGTATGATGCATTGTGGTTACATCTCAAACAAAGAGGATGTTCCCTGTGGCAGGTTATCCACACAATAATTTAATCACTGATTTCCCAGATGCTAGCAGAGAAAATTATTCAACAGTTGATGATTGATTTATGGAAAGAGAGCAGATGGGTTAAAACAACTCCAATAATTTTTCTCCTGCGCCTGACGCTCTTGATCATGAATTGTTATTGATAAATTTAAAATGTTATGTTTTTGGTTTTTTGAACCATCATTTTATTGGTAAAAGGTGGTTTAGGCAATAAATAGGGAAATGTTGTATTTCCGTAGATGTTGTACTCATTTTGTTCAAATCCAAGGCCTGAGCTCAAAATAAATAAAGTAGAAGAAAAACACTCTTAGGAATGGTTTTTCATAATAAATTATCCATTGACAAACACATTCAGACAGTGGTAAGTAAAATCAGAAACATTTATCTGTAATTTGTTATAAAATAAAAGATATTCAAACTTTGGTTTTGCCTAATTTAGAATATTGTTTGTTGGTTTGGTCCAGTCCATCATTTGGTAATATAAGAAAATTACATCTGTTCCATAATGATATTTCTTTGTTTACTGCATTTGAATCAAATGTTACTGCAATGCATGCTTTTCTCCGTTAGTTTGAAGTTAAAAACTGATTTCTGTACTCATTGTCATAAAAAACAAGACATGCAGCTGGAAGCTCTTTTACTTTACAAAAATTTAACAGCAGTTCAAATTCACTCTAAAATTTTCTACAGAGCAATGAGTGAATGGAAAAAAAAAGCCTGCTATCAGAGGTCTCGGCGACTACATTCCAGTTGAACTCACACCAGTCACCATGAAGTGTTTCGAGAGGCTGGTCCAGCAGCACATCGCCATGACACTGCACACTGCACTGACTCACCTCAAACTACCGGGAGAGCTATGTGAGGATCCTCTTCATAGACTTTAGCTCCGCCTTTAAAACCATCATCCCCAGCAAACTGTTCACAAAACTCAAAGATTTAGGACTTTCACAACCATTCTGCCTCTCTATTAAGGACTTTCTGTCTAACCGCCCCCAGTCTGTCAGACTAGGCCTTCACGTCTCTTCCACCATCACACTCAGCACCGGCTCCCCAGAGGGCTGCTAGTCGAGCCCCCTCTTCTGTACTCTCTACACCCATGAATGTGTCACCCCCCACCCCGCTAACACCATTGTCAAGTTCTCGGACGACACGACTGTGGTCGGTCTTATCTCAGGAGGATACAAGACTGCCTACAGGGATGAAGTCCAAAGACTGGCAGCGAGGTGTTCAGACAATAACCTCATCCTGAACACCACACAAACACAAGAGCTCATCATAGACTTCCAGAAGAACAGAGCAGACCCTCTACCCCTATTTATTAATGGGGACTGTGTGGAAAGGCTCTCTGACTTCCGATTTCTGGGCACAGACATTGCGGAGGATCTCTCCTGGACTACAAACACCAACACACTAGTCAAGAAGGCAAACAATAAAAGAATTCAAAAATGTGCCATGATCAATCTTTATCTGTGAAACCATTATGAATTAAGTTGGAGCTGATTTAATGTCCTTGAGTTTATGATTTTAATTTTTTTTATTGTTTTTGTTGTCAATGTATTTCTTGAATGGTAATTGGCGTGAATGTATGTGTTGTTGACCCCTGGAAGAACAGCTCCTAAGCTAATGTTGATCTTATTAAACAAACTTTATGTTTTCTTAACAACAAAAACTTTTATGAATAGATTTTACTTTAATTCCTGGTCAGTTTAAAACAGGGCCTTATGCTGGAGTTTTGGATTTGTGGTTCTAACCAAAATGAAATGTCTCCAATGCAAAAGATTTAAAATTTATCACCAGCATATCAGTCTCGAAAAAGTAGTGCAACGTAAACAGTAACCTCAGATATGCTGCTATTAAAGGTCCACAGTTATTTTCATGTTCAGTCAGAGGCATTATGTAAAAAATACAACATATAAATGAAAAGAGAAAAACATGAATTAAAAGTATTTTTACCAAATAATCCAATCCTCTAAATCCCTGATTAATTGAATCATGCTTTAATGTTACATGACCGTGTCTATCCATGTGTAGTGAATATAATCCTGCATGATTTTCATATAAAGAGAATGGGTCTGGGTTCTTATTTGTCCGGATCTGTGTAAAAGGAAAGCATACATTGCTTTAACACAACCTTTATTATAAAACCTGAAATACTGGTCGCACTTTTTTGATCACTGGTCGGTCATTTCTGTCTCATACCTCTTTATTAAACACTAGATGAAAAATGAGCCTGAATAGCTCTGGGGTTAGAGTGCCGGTCATTTCAACCGGGGACTCTGGGTTGGTATCTCTCTGTAGCCTCTTCCCCTCACCCTCCCACTGAGAACGCACAAGCCAGGGTCAACCCACAGCAGAGATTTTAACCAAGATTAATACTAGGCCCCCTATCATCCCCCTTCTTTCTTCCGTTCAATGTTTTAAAGTCAGATTCACGATTGATTATAAGATTATTTTAATAAACTTTAAAACATAACATGGTGTGGCATCCAGTTACCCAAAGCTACCCAGAGTATCCAGAACTTTTAACCGCCTATTACATGAGGTGCTTTAATGTACCCTCGCTGGTTGGCATGATGTCAAGTTCTAAATCTCATAAATGCCGCGAAGAATTGCAACTATGTTTATTTAGGTGCTACATAAGTAAAGTAGTTTTTACTGTATTATTATTTGGTGTCATATGTAAGTAACGTGAACTTACATACAAACAAAATTTGAAAGAACATAAGGAAAACATGCAGATGGAGTTCATCTTAAAATTCTAGCATTTTATATTGTATTGTTATTCTTTAATGTTACCAATTTTCGCTAAATTATTAATTTCTATTTTATTTTAGAGTACCTACCATTTTTTTTATAAGTTTTAATTCTTCCTACCCATCCTGTAGAATATTAATGCATTATTAAATTTGCATCCAAATTATTTAAATAGATAGAGACTTTGATTAATTTTCTTTCAAAGTTTTCTCCTTTTTTATGTCATGTGGAGTTCATTGCTGTCAGTATTTTCTCATTTTCTTTGTCATGAAAGAAAAAATTCGGCTAGATTGTGTTAAAAAGATTAATAAAAAGCATGTTATTCTGTGCAGCAGTAGAATTTTTTTTCCAAATTTTGAATCTTATAGTGTTTTTTGATCAAGCTGTGTTAGATACCGAACGCCTGAAACAAAAATTGGTCATGATGGTGATGATTGCGACAGTAATGAGGGACATAATTGAACTTGAAATTATCCTCTCTGCCTTTTAAAAAAGAATAAGACCCATAAAAAAACAATCACACGATGATGACAAACTTCAGTGAGATGCCTCTGTATTAATCAGTCTCAGCTGCCACTTGTGAATGTTCTTGTTTGATGATCTGTGTTTTACCAGACAATCATTCCCTCTTCCCATTTGTCTCTGGTAAGAAACAAAACAATATCTTTTTTTTATGCTGGTTTGAGTTTTCATGTGTGTATTTACAATATGTTTCTGTTGATACTTTGCCTTCTGACTCACGCGGAATGTTCATACGGCTGCTGTGCCCCATTTCCAGAAGAACTAAATCTGCTTAAAGTGATGCCCTGATGTTAATAGCTATTCTTTTTTTCAATAGGGTGAAGAGAGAAGGCAGGAAAGGGCCCCATTCATATAGTAATTGCTCACAGTTAATCATTGGTGCCTGCACGTCATGAGACTTGGCAAATTCTGCTTTAGGGAAAATTAAGAGTGTGATTCTGCAGCAGCTGTTGACACAAAAGTCAGGCATCAAATTAAAGATAAAAGTAAGTAGAATGGGTATTCTATGGCACGTGATTCATCACATTTCATAGTTTGACAGAAAAAAAACCCTCCTGGGAGCACAATTCCAAGAGCTTTGGTTATCCTGCTAGATTTCTGAATTCCCTCGTTGTTTGCAGCCGCCGTTTGTCCTCCACCGCTCTTTTAATTGATATCCGGACGTTATCTCCCAAATGAAAATGTTTCATATCTACAGATGTTTCCTTTTGGGGGAACTAGGAAAGCAATAGTGAAGTAGAGGTCGCACGCAAGTCAGGTGTCAAAAAGCAGATTGAAAAAAGAAGCTCGAGCTTCAGTGGGGAATTTAATGCATTCAGTTACACAAAACGGCAAATGAGAGCGCTGCACGGACATTATTTTATTGGAGTCTGAGGCCCCATTTTAGATCAAGCATGGCTCATTACTCTTAGTGCAGCTCGTCTTACAAGCTAATAAAGGCCGCACAAATAACGCCTGAACACTCAATGTCTCTTTAATACCATTAAGCTATATGAGAGTTTGGACATCTTTAAGAAATAGAAAAGGATTTAAAAAAAGCATCCCTCTATCTCAATTAGGCTCATGAGATTTTTTTGTCAACATTTTTGTCTATAAACAAGCATAATTTTAATGTTGCAAAGTGAAGGTAGATTTTTAGATAAATGTTCACCATGTTTATGGGGACGGATGGAAGAAGGGGGGCGTAAGATAAGAAGTTATTTTTCAGCCTGGACCCCAAAAGAATCGTTGAACTCTTAATGTAAGTATGGGAAAATATTGTCTAGAGTTGAATTGTAATGACATAAATACAAACTATCACTGTAAGAAGATAACAACACTTTTATTTTTCAAAAAAAAAATCAAATGTGCTCAACTAACATGTTTTAATAGTTTACAACCAAATGGAGACATATTATATTACTTCCTGGACAAGAGAAAAGATACAAGGGATAATCTTTTTCAAAGAAAAATCACAAATAAATAATAATTGGTACAAATGAAAAGCACAAATAATTACAAATAAAAAATGAATGCAATTCAATAAAAGCTTTTAGGCTATCAAAAATATCATAATATCCTCAAAAAGTTGGGGATATTATGGAATCGTCATTACCGCCGTCACACATCCATCGTGTTAACGCGATAACCCAACTATGTTGTGGCTCATGTTTCTAATTTTAGAGCCACATACCTCATACCATGGATAATTTTCACATTTGCTTTATCACCGAAAGTTTTATGACCAAAAGTTTTGGGGCCATAAATTCTCAAGTATTGGTCTGATTTAGTCTAAATTTGGGGCGCATCTTGTTATATTAGGTCATATTTTACTCACAATGGGGAGCTTTTTTTTTTTTCAAAAAAAACCCTTTTTTTACAAACACACCCAAAAAACTATTTTATGCATCATTTTATTTCTCTTAGAACTTAGTGTGAGGAAGTAATGGGGGACTAGGAGGTGCTTTAACCCCAAAAAGTTTTTGCCATTGCCAAATTCTCAACCATTTATCCGATGTAATCCAAATTTGATCCATATGAATCAATTTGAGGAGGTTTATCTTATTTATTTATATATTATATTGTAATCTTATTGTTCATATGTTACCCAGTTTGGGAATTCTTTTTACTAAAAATATAGTGGACATAAATCTGCATTTCATTTTAGGAGTTTAATCAGACGGATTGCTTGGACAAAGCAGGGGATTTGGGGACTTTTTGGGAATATACCCTGGCTGTCGGGGAAGACAGTATAGGTTTATACAGGTAAGGTAAGTTTATAATGAATAATTATAATATATATATATATATATATATATATATATATAATGTATACAAAATGAATCATCCATATTTGTCGCACGTCTTCAACATCAATGATCAAAAAGGGATTCATTTATCTACAGAAACTTAATATGCATCAACTCTGCCCAGCTCTCTGGGACGTTATTTTAAAAATGATTCCAGGCAGAGGGGGCAGTATATTTATCGGATTTATGGGAATCAGATCTAAAAGTAAATGATAAAAATTAAAGTACCAAAAGCTGAGAGTACTCAAAATTCAGGGCAGGCTCAAAAACTTTGAACAATGAGGTCCTACTGATTTAACACTCATGAATTGGTAATAATTCAAGTTTGATCCCGAACTCTGATATTAATCTGACATAATTTTGGGTTCAGTATGATGATGCTGTTAAATGGAAGGAATACTGTATTGTCAATACTGTATTGCATCAAACTGCTTAGGCTTCTTGCCAATATGACCTCAGAGAGACCCTCTGAGGCCCATCTATGCTCAACATTAAATGTGCCTAATGATCAGTGATAAATACATTACTGACACCAAGATGCCATTTTTGCTTTTTTCATTATCAAGCATCATGTGATTATATATCACATGGCTGCCTTGCATATCGCACACTCTTTTTAATACTTAAAACTTACATGCCTCATGCTTTGGATCAGTGCAAGGATACTGTATTTCCTGAAAATACATTTACACATTTTGTGTAATTGTAACTAACAGGACTGAATTAAGAAAAACTCTTCAATCTTAACAAATCCTAGATGGGAATGTATGATATTCAAGGAGTTATCCTGATCAGTTTTGTTTATGTTTGATTGACTCAGATATTGAAGTTAAAGAGTCAAAGCTGCTTATCGTCACACTCGATCGGGGAATAACAAGGGAGAAACATACTGGCAATATTACCAATAAAATGGGTTGAGGAATATCAAGCTTCTGATGTACCACATTTCGTATCCCTGCCTCTCTGGTTTTTGTTTTCCATCCATTTTCCTCTGCTTATTCAGGGTTGGGTTGGTATGGCAGTAGGCTAAGAAGGGTATTCCAGATGTCCCTCTCCCCGGTAACACTCTCCAGCTCATACTGGGGGATTCTGGGGCGTTCCCAGGTCAGATGAGCTACAGCCCCTCCAGCAGGTTCTGAATCTACCCTGGGTTGTTCTCTGAGTGCACGTGCCTAAAAAATCTCCCTTGGCAGGAATCCTAATCAGATGCCGGAACCAACACAACCCCCTCAAAAGGTGAAGTGGTATAGGCACCAAAGAAATTGCAACACCTTGTCTGGACTATAGAAAGAGTAGGGCAGCCTTCTGGAGACAGATCTGGAAGGAGAGCTCATTGCTGAGCTTCTGGTGGTCAGGTCTTATTCCATGGGGCTTTGTCTGGATTTAAATTAATTTTAAATTATTCATATGACGTTTGCACTGTGAGAGCTCAGTTAACCGGAGTCAAACTCCTTGTATGAATATACATGGCCAATAAAGCTGATTCTGATTCTGAAATATGAACATAATTTTTAAAGACAATCTTGAGATGCTTCATGAACTCTGAGTTTGTCCGTTTCAGGAAGACTGTATATAAGGGCTGCATGGTTATGATTCATAAATCTGAGATCAGGCATTGATTAAGTGCATTTACCGCATCTCTGTGCTGTGTGTGTAATGGCCAAATGTGGAACACTTCGGAACAACTTGTGTCCTTGTTCCTAACAAATGACTGCTGATGCTGATATAAACACTTAACAGTACTCAGACTCAATGCAGCTCAGGAGGATGTAAATAGCTGCTGGCTGAACAGAAGCTAGCAGAAAACTTTTCATCGAAATGCAGCTGAAATTATGTATAATCAGACATATGCCAGAAAGTACTGTACACTTTGCCTCCATCTGCCTCTCACTCTATCATACAATCCCTCCCAGACAATATTTTCTCTCCCTCACTTCAATGGCACATGTACATACATTACATCCACGGCAGTACAGGCAGGCAGGCAGTCCAGTCCTCAGTCTGTTTCAGCACGTTGCATCATTGGCCTACCTATGAGTCAAAAGATGCCCAATCTGAACCTGCATATTCCTGACAGTTAGGTCATACAATGCCTGTGCGCTACTTTGTTTGTATTTGGTATCATGTGTGAAAAAGAGACATTTGTCTTCACAAGAGAAAATGGTATGAGAAATAAAAGGTAGAAAGACGGCAAAGATTTTCTATTCTAATTAAAAATTCAACAAATTAAAAATTCAATGACCTTTATTTGAAATTTCAATTAAATTTAGTTGATATTATTTAATATGCAGAACGTCAGTTGTCTTTACTCTTTTATAAATAAGGAGTCTGTGGTAAATGATCAGGAATAGCCTCATGAATATTTGTAATGAGATTGATGATAAATCTTAGGTTGATAATTCCAAAAAGTTTTAAAATCAGCAAAAACTGACACAAGGGCTTCTCTCGCTCTCTATTAAGTCTTAAGTGTAAATATAAGACTGTTGTTCATATTTCATTTGTAGAATTCTTCACAGTCTTACATAGACCAAATTTATTTCTCCTCAACAGACGTAATTATGTCCCCGAAATGTCTGGGATACTATTCGTCATCACTGCCGCAGATCCCTCATGTTTACGCGATAATTATTTCATGGTTTGTTTCCAAATGTTAAACCCCCAAAAAGAACTTAGTGTGAGGAACAACTGGATTGATTTTGGGAAAGGTGAATTGTAAATTTGCGACACTAGGTGGAACTTTATCTCCAAAAGTTCTCGGCCCATAATAAAAAAAGACCCGACAGGCCTTCTGCTTTTTATGTCCGAAACAATGTAATAATAATAATAATAATAATAATACATTTAATTTATAACGCACTTTACATTTGGATCAAATCTCAAAGTGCTACAAAGTAAAAGCAGATAAAAGCATCAAACACACGTCCAACACAATTAATACTAACTGCTATTACGCTGTCGTACAGTTGTTTTTACCATGGTTACCGGTTACATGTCTGTTTACCCAGTTACTCATGTCGGCAGTGAAGATTACCATAAAAGTACACTGTTTTTTTCTCTGTGCCAGTAAAGCTGTGTTTTAGTACATCAAACACAAGAATTACTGATATATATATATATGTAATGTACTGAAAATGGAGTTTTATCAAACGTAATTGACAGTCTTTTCGTTTTTTTTTTTTCACTAAGATATCTTTAAAGCATCATTTAAAATTGGCTATTGTGACTAAATCGAACATTGGCTGTCCCTGAGAAAACATAGCCTGACTTGAACCCAAACATTCATTCATTTTCCCTAAAAGCTTATTCTACTAAGGGTCGCAGGGCAGTTCCCAGTTCCCAGGGCAGTTCCCAGCTGGGATAGGGGAGCCTATCCCAGCTGACTTTGGGCGACAGGTAAGGTACATCAGTTCATCCTAGAATGGACATATAGAGCATGAACACGGACATCATTTCTTAATATTTGCCCAAACCCAGCTCAACTAGTAAAATTCTGATGGCAACTTTTTGGCTTTGGTTGGGTCTCAGTGTCAGAGACAAAAGCATAAAAAAAACGTGGGCAACTAATCCAAATACAGTATTTCTTTGAAAAATGTTGTTCAACAGCCAAGACTGGGCAGTCTCCGGGATCTGCGACCAAATAGTTTTAACTGAAGATGGAACATAATGCTATCATCATGGAAACAATGTGATCATTCAGATCAGACCATATGTCTTATTTCAATTATAGCACTGTTGTTTGATCTCAGTAATGTCTTCTACTTTGTCTATGTTACAGCATGCCAGCATCCCACTTATACAATCCTTTCTTTGCTGTTTCTCTCTATCACAGACACATGGACACTTAACTTATACATTCAATCTACTTTGCATAAAATAAGCATTGAACTTGCAGTATTATTATCCGTTTGACAGAGACTCCGGTTTTGCTGGCCTCTCCGCTGAGGGCTTCATTATATATGAGCACTGATCTCATGCCCGTCCCTCATGTGATGATCACTTTCCTGTTAAGGAGTGGATGATTTTGGCGGATTAGCTAACTGTAAGCTGTCTGCCTATGATGCTGACCTCATGGCAGTCGCTTCATACTTGACTGCACTAATTGGCCAATAAATCCTTAAGGATGCTAACAGTGACAGTCATGGTCCAGTGGGGTGCTGTCCTTCCTATTGAAGACAACACCATAAAAAAAAGTCCATACAATGATAATTTTTTTGCAGTGTTTGGGTTTATCAACCAACCATCATTTTTGGACATATTTTGGTTATCTATTTATGATAACAGACCAATACATCAAATTAACAAAATACAATGCAGAGATTAGCAGATCACATTATAAATATAGGTTATAGACTCATCAACTTGTTTGTATATTCCCCATGCTCTACCATGGAACTACACCTTTCCTGTCTCATTCCTGTGATCCGGCCAAAAATCATTCCCCTTGGCAATTGACTAAACTGTCAGTGAAGATTCTCCATCACTGGATTTGTGAGCCACGTCACATCTGTATTTGCCAAATCCCAGTATGGCTCTCAAAATTTTGTCTGTAGCACCTATTATTCTCCAGAGTTTACGAAGTTATTTCAAATCAGACCGCTCCCAGGACTTGGCTGTGGATAATTATAATTGTATTTACGATCGCTGTTACATACCGTTAATTTCCACTGGCTATAAAATGTCTAGAATGAGGGTTGGGGGTAATTTGGAATTGTGAAATAGTGGTTATAAATTAAGAGCAGGGTTAAGATCCAGCCATTAAATTATAGAACTACCCCTGAAAATTAAACATGGCCTTAAATATTTTTTGAAGGAAATGTAAGTATTAGCAACCTGTTGATTTGAAACACCATGAAGCCAGCATATTACCAGAACTTTGGTCTGTTCGCCCTTATTGTAAGAATTACAAGAATTTATCAGTATTAGTTAAATAGCTAACTTTAGTATTTACAAAAGCGATCTACTTACAGTCTAAAATAAATCTTATTAAAACTTGATTGTCATGGCTGTCTCTAGAAGCCTAAACCAACGGTTTATCTTAATATTATGCTTTTCTGTTGTTTGCTTCTGAAAATGGTTTCTTGTTAGTAGTAGCTGTTGGTGGTAATGGTTGATTGTGAAGAGCTGCATCCATTACTGCATTGACAGTTCCACCCACTGACAAACAGGGAATTAGTGACTGAGAGCAGACCAGACAGCTAGTCACTTAGTGGTGGATATATGCATCCAGAGAAATATATAAACTGATTAGACATAACATTAAAACCACAAGCCTAATTTATGTAGGTCTTTCTTTTGAATTTCAAAACAGATCTGCAATGCACTGTGGGAACCTTCAAGGCCAGAAAACACGGGCTAGACTTCACAGCAGGCATCCGTTCACCAGTTGCCCTGCGTTAGACTATTTCGATTCGTACTTAACACTGCAGACCATAAACCAACAAGATCACCGGAAATTCTCCTCCTTCAAAGGCTACAAAGTGTAAATGTTTAATACCGATTTCATCTTTAGATCAGATTTTTTTATGAATACTTTCACATTACTTTGAAAATGTGTTGACTCCAGTATGAACAGTTAATGTCCTTTAACTGACCCACAGCATGTACAAAAACAAACAAACAAACGCGTCACACGCAGTATGCTGTCAGCGCAGAAGCAAAATGGAAGCCCTGAAAGTAGGTTTGAATGCCTTCCTTTGTAGTAAAGTGGTTATAGTGATGTTTATAGTGTTTATAGTAATGTTTACGCGTGAAAAGCAACTCATGCAGGCGCAGTTCCGTGATGAATGTCAAAAGAAGATAATGACAAAGTCACATGAATTCTTATATGACTGTAGCATTGCAAAAAAAATTAACCTGAATCTGATTTTGGACCACATATGGAAGTGGCCCAAATGGGACCTGTGGAAAATGACATTCCATATGGTTTGTACTGTTTACACTGCCATGAAGAAGTCACATAGGAGCAAAAAAATCCGACATGTGTCTAATATTTTCCAGCAGTGTGAACATAGCCAAAGCTGCTCAGATGCTTTTGCTTGGCCTCTTTTCCTGCTTTTAGGACATTGGCTTAGAGGACAGATTGTTCATCTTGCTGCCTCATATCCGAACCCACTGGTGTCTTTATAACTAAATAATCAATGATTTCACCTATCATTGATTATAATGTTGTGGCCGAGCATCGTATTGGGCAAAAGATCGTATGGCAATAGTTATTCCTAAGTGATGACCAAAGCACACCATATCTCTGCATGCTGGGAGTTCTGGAGTCATATCTTCCATCCTATAGCTGTTTACACTTTGCTGCTTTATTGTGTTTATCACATAAATGCTGGACTAATGTTAGTGTTTTATTAACATACCACGTTTCGGTCACAGGACTTGGCTGAAGCACTGACATTATGTCTGTTGAAAAGCTGCAGCCCAGTCCCTTCATGGTACTTTTATTGTCCCCTTCTCTATTTCCATTGTATAAAATTTGTTCCACTGGTGAAAATGTAATATTAGTTCTGGTTTCATATCAAGTTCATGAAGTTCAGCGAACTGAAAGATAAAGACAACCTTTTTTTTTTATTACATTTTATTATATTTCTTCTAAGAGAAGTGAAGCACCTGGACAAACGTGTGTAAGACTTTAATATTCACAGATAACCCATTTAATCCCGAATTTTCCCCAGACATGAAAATGTCATGTGTCCTTAATAGCTATTTGAAATCAATCATTATTTTTTTTTAATTTTCATGCAAAATCAAATGAAAAAGTATGTTTTATGGTAAGTCACAATTGTGACAGATCATATGTTGTATATTGAATTAATATTTTCCATCCATGCATCAAATTTCTTATATATCCCAGGGCAGTTATTTACACATTTAAAACTCATGTAGTCCCCAGCATTGGCACTAGAATGCTTAATTACATTTTAGTGTGACACTAATATAAATACTAGGAGCAAAACAATCAATGTATTTCATCAAAATAAAATATTTTTTGTCCCCCTTTCATCCTCTGTTAAGTACTTATCTACTATCCAAGGTATGTATATCTTGCCCCTTGCTTAGGAAACGCATTTGTCAAAATGACACCATCTTTGAAACCAGTGAATTGTGCAGATTGGCCAGTGAGAAACTTTGTAATACCTTGCCTAATGTTAACAGTAGCAACCGGTAGAGATCTCTATTTGTTGCTCAGTGCTTTTTGTGCCAAAGAGTTTGAGCCACTACTCGTGAGAAGGTGAGCAGTTCGACAGTCCCTCCCAAATCATCTCTGTATAGAGATCGGTTGTTTATTAGGGCACCGTTGAGAGACCGTGCAGAGATGGGCCACCACCAATTCTTGATGGAGATTTCATGAAACCTGCAGATCGGGAAGGTCAACACCCCTCGTGTGCTTATTGTATTGGTTGATACATCTTAGGTGTGTGACTTTGCACATCGCTCTGTAACTCACTGTATCTCTCTTCCATGTTTGTTGCTACTGTGACAAAATTGCAACCTTTGCAACAGATCAACAGCCTTTGTCTTTGGGTCAGAGCCTCAGATGTTCCTCAGGTTGACTTAATGCAGTCCTTCTGTGCCTTGAATGGGACAACAAACAGATGATTTGGTATAATCGTTCCAAAACTTCCATTCCCTCTTTCGTAATTTTTAATGAGGAATGCAGACATAAATGTCGAGAGACCTGTGTATGCTTACATCCCACAGGATCCAAGCACCTCATCTATACTAAGATATAGTTGCATGTCCTTGGTTTGGATGGAGACGTGGTTAGATATTTCAAGGGAGAGCTAACCTCGGTTGGGAGGATACATTAGTAGGAAAACATCCATTGGGCTGGGACAGCTTTGACTTACACATTTTGCAGCATTTGGTCAGTAAACTATGTATTTGGATCACAAGAATTATGCATATGTATAAATATGTGTATAACTAGATGTACTGTGTTATCCACCGGTCACTATGTTGCTGTCAAAATGTTTACTCATTCTATGACCACTCTGAACATACATGAGTAATTACTAATGAAAACTTTGCAGCCTAAAGATTAAGTGTACCAAAATTTCTGTCCTATACTTGTGTTAACACACTTAAAAACCTTTTGTTTGAGAGCTTTGATGCAGCCATCCTCTTCGCATTTTGCAACCAGGGAGTAAACAGTTCTGGTCAGGTTACAATTTACACTAAACATGGGACACTTAGCGTATTTCATTGAGACACTTCATTATTTCAACATGTACAGGAAATAAATTGATTCATCACTCATTAACATTAACGTTTTAATTGCCTTACAACTGAGAATGTTTTTTTGCAGGCACTATTGTGAGTTTTGCGATTAAATGTTTGTTCATATTTATTTGATTTATTGAATCGGCTTATTTTAATTTATAATACAAAAAAAAATGATGCCTTCATTAAACAAATGTTAGGAGCCTTATTAAATTAATTAACTATTTAACTATAAAATTACTATTAAAGAACTATTTTATATATATATATATATATATATATATATATATTAAAATATATTGTTCCTGATTCATATCACTGGCTATGTGTTTAGACACAATACAAATTGTTATATAAGTTAAGAAATATAAATGCAAACCTCGACAGCTCACTTTAATTGAATGGAATGAAAATTCGGTTTTCTTCCACAGTGGTTTTCAACCTTTTTGGGTCGCGACCCCCAAGATAACTTTCGTTGGTGTTTGAGACCCCCCACCACCACTGCCTGCGCCCCCGCTCTCCCTTCCCTCCTCCTTCCCAGTGTGGATGGATACAGCGTTATCCGCTGGGTGCTGAAAGCAAAAGCGGAGCAGATAGACTAAAATACCAACTGAGACAATCACTTTGATTTCTTATTTTTCTCCCTTTAATGGTTGTAAATAAAACTCTGGCTTTAATTCCACACTCTTCTGATTGCAGAAATCGGAAAAATAGCGGAAAAACAACAACTAAGTGAAGCGATAGTGAATAAGTGTGAGAGAGAAAAAGTTTTGGATAAAAGAGAATGCAACAGG
This sequence comes from Lophius piscatorius, assembly GCA_009660295.1. Lineage (NCBI taxonomy): Eukaryota > Metazoa > Chordata > Actinopteri > Lophiiformes > Lophiidae > Lophius > Lophius piscatorius. Next base: position 36,956 of record VRLP01002577.1, on the reverse strand, counting down.
TTTGCCTCTATGGACGAACTTCCACTCAAGATTTCGAGCGATATTTGTCAATGATAGGATGAATAAATCGAAGTGCATACATCTCACACGTTATTTGTTTTTTCACAACATTTTGTTTAATTTCGTAACTTTTAATAGCTCATTAGCGTTCAGTGTCCTTTTCTGTCACTGACACTGGACAGCTTGACTATCTGCGGGTGCCGGCCCTGGCACCTTGCGCTTCTCAGGTGGTTGTGCTGCTGTCAGGCTTTCAGGTGACTCACCTTGAGACAGTTCCTGCTGACCCAAGTCTTGAGCTGGAACACTTTTTCTGTGAAGCCATCGTTCCATTTTTCATACATGCGACAGCTATCAATCAACCAATCAATCAATCTTTATTTATGTAGTGCAACTTCACAACAACAGTTGGCTCAAGGTGCTTTCCAGAAAGAGCAGGACTAGACCAAACTCTTTATATGAACCTGCTAGCGAACCTGCTGCAGCTGTTGGCTAAAGCATCATCAGCACCAAAACACGAGTCTGTTTCTTTTTTTCTGCTGTGTGTTGCTGAACAGAATCTCATGAGTGCACAATTCAACTCTTACAAACTCAGTTGATAAAATGAATTCTGGACAAATGATGAAACAGAAAACAAGTAAAACAATTTATTTATAATCCTATTTGTAATCATGTGATTTAATATTTATTATGTAAATTTATAGTTCTCCACAATCATCTGGTGACCCCTTGAAATCATCTTGCGACCCCGGTGGGAGACGGGACCCCCAGGTTGAGAAAAGCTGCTTTAAAGGTTGCAATTTTTTGTCTGCAAATGCCCTGATTTCATTAAAGAAAAAGTTATGTTAGTTACGTTTTTCAATGCGTTCAGCAGATTCAATGCAGAGACTTAAATCAAAACAATCAACCTAGTGGCAACTCCGTAACGTTAAAGCGTGATATATTATTACCTGATGCTGTCACAAACAAGGTGAAATTTTCCTTTATCACCATCACTTTATTTTTTACAGGGACTAAACTTTTACCTTTTCCTGCATTACAACGGTACAATCACCATGGGAACTCGCAACATGACTATATCCATTATTATCCTCTTTATACTGGCTTGAAGTATGAAGAAGTATATAGAAGATGAATGACAAAGCAACAGGAAGTGTAAAGGGAGAATATAGAGAGATAAAAACCAGGGCCCTTAGGGTCTGTCAGCACCTCTCACCAATTATGGCTCTGGAAAAGATGGAGAAGAAAAATTATAAGGAACCTACAAGGACAGAGCAGAGGAGATTGTTGGCCAAGGACAAATGGGGGGACATAGATCAGACGAGGAGAGAAAATAAATGAAATAAAGGTCTAAGAAATGAGTGATGGATGGTTAAATAGAGAGGGAAGGGAGCAGATGAATGGTTAGGATCGGAAACCCTATTCTGATCCAAGTCCGTTTTGAAATGTGACAGAAGGCATGAATGACTAAATTAAAGAGTGTGTTCATTTTGACAGACAGGGGACTGAAGAACGAGAGTATGGGCAAGACAATGCAAAAATTTGATAGAATAAAAAAAAATAAAAGTATTCATTTTTTTAATTTATTTATTTATAAAAAGGGACAGTGCATATTAATGAACATATATATGTAAATATGCAAGAATATAGCCAGAGCTTATTTCCATCTACATACACACTATACATACACATTAAATATATATATATGTATATATATACATATGTATATATACACATACACATACATGTACACACACGTTTTAGCTTGTGTGGTGCACTTGCTTCCTTATAAAGGTTCCCAATAAATAAGAGACAGGCTGTGCACAAATATTAACAGCGAAATGTGGCCATCTCTATTTATATTATTGCTCCCCCCTGCGGGCCAGCCACCGTAGTAAAAAAATCCTAGGTCCACCCCTGCACTGAGCACAGGACCTCATCAATATGATGACAGAAAACTTTTATGGAGCCTTAAACATCCAAATCAGGAGGTCTGTTATGTTTGTAATCATTTGGCTGCAGGCTGCACACATTATCATGATGAAACTGTGGGAAATTTTAAGATTAACAGCTAGCTGGACAATGAAATCATAATAATATTGTTGCCCCATGGTTTAAACACATGATTGCATTACATTTTTGTACAAATAAGCGTGCTTGGTTCCCTGCTCAGAGCCTGACGTGTACTGGTCCATAAAGACGGAGATGGGGCGGCAGTTTACATCATGTAGGTGGATGGATAGTAGGTCTCCACTGGACATCTACTGTAATAAAAGAACCATCTGACAATCAAAAAGTGTAAGGATGGATATACCAAGATAGAACTCCTTGTTCTATCTTAGTATACATCGGAAAAAGAACTGATGTCCGACGTCACAGTTCAGATTTTTTTTATTGATGCATGTGCCTGCCACTCTCGGCTAAGATGCCATCCCTGGGCAGTTGCTCATGTCTCACATAGCTAAAATTAGTACTGCCCAGGATGATCAGCCTGCTTTTAGGTCCTATTTCAGATTAATTAACAGCTAACAGTGTGTGAGTGTTTAGGACAAGGGTCATCAACTACATTTGTCCAAGGGCCAGAATTTTTCTCGGGAGACACAGTAGGGGTAAACCCACCAAAATAAAATTTAAAAAAAAGAAAACATACATACATTAATTAGGCCAAAATAGTTTTTGGCCTAATTAATGTATTATTGTTTTTATATTTTAATTTTCCTCCAAAATGTATGCAATTTTGTATACTTTTCACTAGGAACACTCTTAGCACTTATACTACAATAAGCCACCAGGGGATAATTGAGAGGATCTGGCTTCATATTTATGGGGCTGTCTGTTGTCCATCACTAGGTTTGATAATGCAGTGTCGTGATTCACCAAGCATGTTATGCGCAAAGCGAAATTGGGATCTCAAAGAGATTATAGACAAAACTATGAAAATAATTAACTTCATCAGAGGGAATTCCAGTACACCGAACCACCAGTTCCGCAAATTTGTGCTGGAATCTTAAGCTACTCATGATGATGACCTCCTACTCAACATTTACATAGGCAAAGCGCTGGGGTGCTTCATTAAAGCCAGAGATCAAGTGGTGGATTTTTTGAAGCAGAGTACATCAAAAGCAACAGCCGATCAACTGCGCATCAAGTAAGACTGGATAAAACATGTACAACGTTGCATTTTTAACTGACATATTTTCCCATTTGAACACACTCAATATGCAACTACAGGGCAAATAAAAATACTTGGTGGATATGGTTTTTGGTCTTTGGGAAGATATTTGATCTGTTCCACGCAGATTGGCTGTCAGGGAAGCCGTCTTCAGTGCGCCTCAACACACTGAAGACTGCGGGTGACAGCAATGTCACTGTCCAAGTACAGAACTTCATCGCAACGGTGAGGGAGAATTGCTCTGCCAGATTTGATGACAAATTCTATTCTAGTTCACTTTGACTATTCAAAGTGAGCTAGTTGAGGCAGGCCGCCAGCAAGATGAAGGTTGCTCTGTGCTTCTGAAAGCTTGAACACTTTTTGGGTGGCTTGTCCCCAAAACTTTGGCATACTGAAGACCGTGGCTATATATGTGTCACAGTCTGGTAAACCTATGCATGCAATTCTGTGTTCTCAAAGATAAACTCTATCATAACACATTTGAAGAACCAACTGTCAAACCAGACTTTGGAGGCCTGCTTCCGTATAAGTCTGAGAGCTGTCAAACCTGATGTTGAGAAGTTGTGTCAGAAGGGAAATTGAATTTCCCTTCAGCCTTGTGATTTTATTTACAGGATTATTGTTCAATCACAGGTTTAGGCTTCTTAAGGTTTTATTTGATGTGCAGATTAACATTTCTGGCTACTGAGGCTTGTCATTGATTATTTTTATCCACTTTCTGATGTCACACAAGGCTATAGCATTTACCATGCTCTTCTGTTTTTTTAAGTGATGTTAATTAATTTATTCTATTGTTTTTTGACTGAAAGTGCAATGTTGACCGACATACCCCAAACATCCTATTTTTTGGGGGTTATTTGTTTGCTAGCAGGATTTTGCAAAACTCGTTTTTCACAAGTTTGGTCAAATCAGATGCAGGAGTGTTATAGTGTGTGTGGCTCAAAGAACTGTGTGAGGGGAGAGAGATTCCCACACAGGTCTGTCAATCTGTCGGCCTTATTTGCAGTAGTGTGCAGGCGGGTAAGAGACTGGGAGATATAACAGCCAAGCTGGTGAAAGTCCTCTATGAGAGATTTTAGAGATTGTTGTATGTATAAAGAATAGAAAACTGTTAATCTCCCCTGACCTTAAAGTCAAATTTAATGGCCAACCTGTAATTGATGATGTTAACCATATTTAGATAAAGTAAATTAGTTGTCCCACTGAGGGGACATTTCCATAATTGGGAGATGCAGGGGATTTAACCACGGTCGTCATACATGCACAGCACACATTCTCCCACTGAGCTAAATCCCCTAATCATCTCTAGCTAGATGTTACTGTTTAGATTCAGCAAGAAACAAGTACACAAATACATATTAGATTATTTTACCTCTTCTAATCTTAAATAAATCGTATCCTATAGTATAGTATCCTCAATCCACAGCTGGCAATATATCATGAAAAGGACAACAAACTTGAATTAATTATTCCTCCTTCCTCTTTTATTCTTCTATTATACAGAATGAAACAATAGACTCTATTGCTGACATATCTGGCACAGAGCTTGAGAGAAGTGTCACACTGCAATGTTAGTATGTGGTGTGTGCATATTAGTTGTGAGTAACATGACTCCAAATACAATTTTAATTATGATGTACAATGATGCACAGACAATGGTCCAATTGAATATCAACCCATCATGAACCAGACATTCTTACAATATGATATAATAATTTAGTAAGGAAACTAGTAAATAGATCCTTTAGTAATACTAGCGCAATACTCTATATTCACTATGAAATCTAAGCAGCGATGACAAATTGTCTTATAGATGCAGATTCTCCAAAATAAATACAGGCTGTTAAAAACAATACCATTTGAACATGAGTTGAAAGGAGAACAGAGCAAATGCTAAAAAAAAATAAAAATAAAGAAACAATTATCTGATATGCTCAATAATCCATGGTTGCTGCAGTGGAAACTTTGTTTTTGAACAAAGTTTCAAAGTAATTATATTTTCATTCAATGAAAAATATAATTACTAACATAAAACTTGTTAAAGCTGAATTAATATAAGTGGGATGGACAACCTGTGTTAAATTCTCTAATTATGAATCTACGTCAATTATCAACGTCAATATGACGTTCATAAATTCAGATTTCACTTAGATATATAAAGCATAATGCGCATATTTACAAATTACTACAGTTTTATTGTTGGCTCTCCAGTCTAAATCGAGCAAAAACATTGCTCTTTATTGTCGTCAAAATGTACAGCTGCAGGGCCTCCGTGCCCCGCCCCTAATCTAACACTGTTTCAAACAGAAGTCATGCCCGTTCTTTGGCAAAGATAAAGAAAAGCTCAAGCAAAGTTGAACTCACTTGCTCAATGAGTTTTGCTTTCAAGGCAATATTAATGACATGTTATTTTTATACTTTGATCGGGTATGCTCAATTTGAATTTGGTCGCTCGCTGCCAAATGGACATGTGAAGAACTGCGTCTCTGCCCTGTTACGAGCTCAGACAACCAAGATCATTACTGCATCCAGACCAGCTTTCCCTCTTAGACAATAGATTGAGAAAACCCCTAGAAGGCCTCCTGCTGCTAACATTTGTGCAGGCAATCGTTTCAGTGGTCCTTAGTACCTTGCTGGTTCCTTTATATCCTCCTCCCTCTGTCTATGCTTCACTTTGTGTATATTATATAGAGAAATGCTCAACATGCTGGTGGATATATATGCAGACACAGAGCTAGATATAATTTGCCTGAGAAGGAGGTACAAGAAAAATGGTAGAAGAAAAGAGGAGGAGCAAAACAAGAAAGAGTTAGGATGATTAAGAGAGGGAGAAAAAGAAGAGAGAGTACTTCTTAAGTGGCCTTGAAGCTGCCTCAAATTGGTCATTAGGTAATCATGGGAAAAGGAATGCTGAAGCCTTTTATTAGAGCCAATCTCTCCTTCACTCCCATACTCCTCTCCCATCAGTTTGTCTTCGCTCTTTCACATGGGCTTCTTTAAGGACCCATCCATGCTCTTACACAGCACTACGCCATAGTTTATACCCTCTTACTTCCTCACAACCACAGGTGCAATAGTTTTATTAGCATAGGGATGTAGTTCTCTAAAAGAGGCTCAACAAAACAGCTTAGGAATGTCATAAATCTATTTAGTGAGAGAAGTTGAGATTAAAAAATCTGGAAGTAGTAATTACCACAATGTAATATATTTTCAAAGCATAAATAATAATAATGACATACAAACGTTTAAAGCTTGATTGTAGCAGGGCTTTGTTGCTCTCTTCACAATAAGAGGAGAAGTTAGCTCATTGTATCTGGAATGGCGGATACATCATTTTGTGGCCATTATTGCATCAAGATCTTTTGCAGATGTGTATACAGATATGTTAAGTATCAATCAAAAAGTATTTCCTAAACTGCCACTCCAGAGTTGGAGGATTTTATAAGGAGAACTGGAAAAGCAGCACAGCACAGAAGTGGCAGTTTGGTTTCCTAAAAAGGAGCACTTCTAGGATATCTGACTGTTAATAAATTATTTTAGCAGCTATGTGTTGAAGCAAGATTTTCCTCAACACCTTGGCCAAGAGGCTGGTGGATTACCTTAAGAATGGATACTTTGAAACATTGGCTTGGTCACACAGCTCCTTGGAAAGGCCATTAAGAACATGGGTTTTCCACAAGCTGTTGCAGAAAAAAACAAAAAACAAAAGAATTTGGGAGACACCATGTTCTAGTCTCATTTAGAAAAAATATATTAAATATAAACACAAAAATTTAAATGATATTCATCCCGAATTATTACAGAGAATTCTACCTGAGAGTCTTATCAGGGTCGACAACTTGTTTTACAGACTTAAGCCACCATTATAAGGATTATTTTTGCTCTGGCCAAGAACATTCTGTTGAGCAGAGGTAGATGGTAAGGATGAGGCTCGAAAGGCTGATTAAGTGAACAGGGATGTAATTCAAGCCAGCAAAATTCATTCGACATTCATGGTACTAAAGAAGGGCAGAGTAACAGATAAGTATCAGTTCTTTATCTCACACTAAGCACCACATCTCTGAAGTTCTCCACTCAGAGCATCAAAAAGACGTTTAAGAGAGACAAAAAAGAAAAATGAAAGAATGCTGAAAGATAACGACTTGATGGGTTTGTCCAGGATATTCAACATGTACAATTACCAGCATCAGTTTCTGATGAGGATACTGTGACCAGTGCTGCTCTACGAGTTCCTGATTCATCCAAGACCTGGAAAGGAGAACTGCTACCTGAGGAGGTGGTTAGGACTGCCAATGATTGATGGGATTGCTTGCAAACTGAGACTTCCATTGAAGTCTGTTGAGGACGTGTTCAATGTTGCAAGTGCAAGGGAGGTGCTGCATCTCTGGGAGTGAATATGTCGATAATCTCTAGGGCAGGGATCAACTGGCAAAAAGTGGAGTCCAGTGGAGGATAAGGAGACCTCTTCCTTGTTGGAACAGTTAACTAGAGAAGAGCTAGACTTGGAACTACTCAACCTTTCTGCTATAACAAGGCCCAAGGAAGGAAGTGCAGGCATATCATCCAAATGAGGTGGGAGAAGCCGCTGGGGTAGCAAGGTCCGGAAGAGCAGTGGGAATGAAACAACTGGATGTCTTGACTAGTTGGGAACATCACATGGGCTGACCTAAGGAGGGCAAAGCCACATTGCATCTCGTTTTTGGTTCAGGCGATCTACAATGCCCTTCCAAGCCTGTCCAATCTGCAATGGTGAAGCTTGGTGGATATTCCAGCATACTCATTCTGTCAGCATAAAGGGACCCTTGAACACATCTTGAGCTGCTGCCCTGAGGCACTGAGTGAATCACTGAAATCACAAACAACTGCTCAAGATCATTGGTGTAATCATCTGTAGTTCCATCGCAAGCTGTCAAAAACAGACGAAGATAAGCCCCTAACATCACGCTGAAGAGCAATCTCAGTAGCTTCTCAACATTGGATGCTCAGGACTTGCAGCTGACAGCGGCCAAGGATGAACAAATCATCTTACCTCAGCAATCACTAAGACCACCCTTCGACCTGACATTGTTCTGGTGTCAGAGGCAACTAGGGGTTGCCATTGTGCCATATGATATTCTACATAAATTAATTTTTGTTTTTGTTCTTGGCAATATAAATACCAATTAAATTGTGTACAAGAGATAGCATCTGCATTGCTGCATTAAATATTGAGGATGATGACAGTTACAAACACTAGACGAGTTTAGGAGATCCTGAGGTCATGACGGTATTTAGCAACCTATAGGCTTTTCGAAATCAAGGTATGCTGGTACAATTTGTCGGACAAAATTACCAAAAACTCTGGTTTCAGCTGTGATTTCAACTATGAATTAGACACCTCTGGCAATCAAAATGTTTACCCAAGTCTGACCGGTCTGAAGGCATGGATAAACAAAAATATTTTTCTACAATGAGCTTCAGCTGTTTTAGTGAAATCAGCAGCATTCAGCAAGAAACAATATTTCAGTTCTGTAAACCTGAGAGGAAGACAAGATACACAAAAACAGAAAATTAGTCTTTCCAGACATTTTAAAACTTCTCATATGAGCAGGAAATTAGTATTTCAGTCATATGGTTAAGAATCCCTTACAGCATCAGGACAGCTATAAAAAGCTATGAAGGGAACTGTGAATTCAATCCTGTCGTGGTTGAAGCAAGTTGTTTTTTTCAGACACAGGCTCCGACTCTGATGTTCTTTGGATTTAACGTGTTCCAGACACTGAGCCAAATACTTTCTTGGTTAAACTGGGATGATGAAACCCTTCTCAACTCTATTCTCACTGGGTATTTTGTGTCTTCTCTCAGAAGATGAACAGTCTGGCCATGAACAACTTTGTTTCAGCTTTGTTATAGTCTTGAGTGTTTGCGTTTGTGTGTGTGTATAAAGCTCAATAGCATGATCTAGCCGAGCTTATAAGTACGGACCTCACTGAGAGAAATTTTGCATTTTGTTGAATGTTGAATAGTGTAAGTTGATTTTATCCCTTGGAAGACTTTCCATAAAGGCTTATTTCATCTATTTATGAAAATAGATACTTTATAACCCTTTCAAATGAATTATACATCAAAGGTTGAATGCTTCCGTGCAACCTTTACGTTTAAATTGACACATCCACAAGAGTGCAGTGAAGCATAGAAAGTTTCTACAACAAAGAAGGCAATGGTAGAGGAATTTTTAGTGTAAAATCTGACGCATCAATGTGCTTGGTGGTCTGTTAGGTCAATAAATATATCACTGCATGAATTTTTTATTTTTCACTTAATATTTTTTCTTATTTATGTTACGTATAGATACAAGATCATATTTTCTTTGTGCCCAGAGACCCCGCTGAAATTATGGCTACACTGGTCCAAATGGGTTCATGTGATACTGTGCGATGTAAAGATAAAAGGCTCGATCCATCTCTGGTTGAGATTTATGTTGGTGATAATAAATAACCTGAGCTACAAGAGGTTCAGTGGTTAGCTCTTTCATCTCACAACAAGATGGTCTGGGCTTCCATCCCTAAAAGGGCGAGGTAGGGTATTGTTAGCTGTCCTACATAAATAAACTAGAAATATACTGTCATCCCGACACCAGGGTATATCCCCGAAAAGCCCCCAATCCAATGCATGAAAGAGAAAATTCCCATCATTGAACTCCTCAAGTTATGTCTGAAAATTATTTTTTTTCATATAAAGGCTCAGCCTAGTAAGTAAGATAGGGATGAACTAATAGGTTTAAATATGATTAATACAAGCTAGATGTCCCCAAGTAGATTCATATGCAGAGAACTGGGACAAAATTGGAGCAAACGGTCAGGAAGTAATATCTTTTTTTAAAACAGAGTTTTTCATAGAATAGCTCCCCCTAGTGAGTAAAATATTAACTATCAGTTTAAAACCATTGTAAACCACCCACATTTAACAAAAATTCTGACTCTACTCCAAGGCAAATTGTTTCTGGAGGATATCTACAATTGTTGGCAATGCTTTCCTCTGTTTCTTCTACTTATACCTGCAATCAAAACAAAATGTTTGGGTGAACTCTGGTATTGGTCTACGTCGAATGTTGGCCCCCAATAATGAAATAAAATTAAAAAGAATTACATATTTATATAGAGACAGTGAAAGAAAACTAGTTGAAAGTCCAGACATGGGACTTTCTATTATCGATTACTACAATTGATGTATCTATTTTAATGTTTGTGAAATTTAAGAATTGTGACACTAAATTCAGCATGGAATACAGAGAAATTTAATGAAAATGATATGTCTACGGTGTATGGGCATATATATAAAAGTAAACAAGATTTTAATAATACATTAACATTTTGATTGATTATCACTTAAAATTTCTAAATTACCACATTACCTCATTTTTTGGTAAACATACGCAAGACAACCATGACAAATTTACCGCTGACAGGTGGATAACATTGATTAAGTTGTTACAGTGAGACTTGTTAGTGGAAGGGGTATATTGGCCAGTAATACATATGCCATATTTATATATATATATATGTAATTTTTATCAGTTCCCATACACATTGGTTATTTCTTAATACATCACGTAAATTATTGAAAAAAGGATTATTGGTGCAGGTAAATCTCGAAAGTAATTACATCACCATTGTTTTTAAGAGCTATGTTCTATTTTAGGTATAATGAGCAAATCCAATGGTTGAGGCTACGCTCATAAATTTAAAGACAGAAGTGTAATGGAACCGAAATGTTGCATTTTATGAAGTTGAACCAATTCTATGGTTCATGCGGGCATTTCTTACTGGCACACCTTAATAAGATCAGCCCATTACTAAATATTTTGTCCCACCAACAAGTCAATATGTCTGTTATCCATCTACATTTATCAGTGGGTATATTATATAATCCATTAGAGCTTTACCACATCAAACATTTAAGTTATCTCCTAACTATGCAGCTTTTCTTTTTCAGTTTGCTATCTTAAATGGGTGTGTGTGTGTATGTAGAACTTGGGGGATATAGGGGTATCCCTTTGAATAAATATAATATAATATTCATAAGTATATTCTTTTGTGTGTACGTTCAGTTGAGTTGATTGTCTGAAGTCACATTTGGAGACTTGTGGGCATGAATGCATTGTAGCTGTAAAGCATCACGTACACAATGAGGATGATTGTGCAAAAGCTGATATTTTCATGATAATGTGAATACACATTTACTCCATACTACACTTAGTAGAACATTTTTTTCATTAAGTATTGGTAGGTTCATGTGTTGTTGTGACTTGAGTCAAATTTATCTTGTTCATTTTAAAAACTGACTTCACTAGCGTTCATCTTGGTACCAGCAATGGAGAAAACTGAGAAAATATAACTATAAAATAACTTCTTTGCTTTAATGCTTTGATGATTTCAATTAGACACGTGAATTGATGTGTATTGAAGTGTATTGGTAGGTTTATGTGCTGTTGCGACTTGAGTCAAATTTATCTTGTTCATTTTAAATACTGACTTCACTAGCGTTCATCTTGGTACCAGCAATGGAGAAAACTGAGAAAATATAACTGTAAAATAACTTCTTTGCTTTAATGCTTTGATGATTTCAATTAGACACGTGATCTGATCACCCTAGCATGATTGTAGGACTCTAAGGGTTAACACATGAAGAAGAAAGTATGCACTTTTAATGTACCTGCAACTTAATGTCAACAAGACTTTCCCAAAAAAATGTCACTATTTAAATTCAACATTGAACCACTCAAAGCACAACTGACATTCAGTATTATGAAAAAAACCAACAACTTCAACCTGTCAACCTCCAAATTTGACCGGATACTTTCACAATAAACAATACTACAATACTACGGATTGAACATTATGTCTCGATTTACATAAGGCTAGAAAGTCAGTGTTCGCAAAGACGATCTACAAGTCACCATGGACGAGGAGAAATTTATTTTGGATGTTGAGAAGCACAAGATCAACTATGACACCACATATCCTTTTAACAGGGACAACAGTAAAAAGGAAAGCTATGGAGTTTGTTGCAGAAAAGTTTGACTATAGATGAGCATATATGATCTACTATGGAAAAGTGAGACATGAATTGGCCCAACTAAAGTATATTGACAACAGTAAAGAGTCTTTAGCTTTCAATCTTCAAAGCAAATTTAAAACAACAAATACAAAAGCATGCAGGCGGAGAAAAGCGCAGCCAAACCGTGGCGTAGCTGCAAAGTCACCAAAACGCAACTGCTAGGCTCTCAGTGGAATCAAGGTGTCACTCAAAGCCATCAATGAATGCTACTACTCTGCAGCCTATGTCTCGACAACAGCACGATATGATAAATTGCCTACATTTTACCATGTAGATTGTTTTTTTAGACACTATCAGCAAGCACGAACGGAGCTTCCATCCCCCATTATGCCAGCTCTGATATCTGGAAAGGGATGGAGAAGAATAGACAGAGAAAGTGACAAAGAGCGAGAAAAAAAGAGGTGAGGGTACAACCACAGTGCTAGTGGACTGGACTGGAGGGTGTTCAGACAAATATGGAGATAGAGGATGACACAAGATACCCAGAGTTAGACAGCAAGGAATTGAGAGGAAATGGACAAGAAAGGACAAAGAGAGAGAGGAGGAGATAGAAAGCAAAAAAATGTCATAAAAAGATCGGGAACCAAGAATAATAGAAAGGGACAGATCAAGCCACAGAGACTTCAAGGGTGACAAAAGGAACAGAGTGAGCCAGAATTAAACGAGAGAGGCTAATTTATCTAACATGGTTGCCATGGGGAACAGCAGATATGATGATTGTGTTGGTTGATTATGCAACAAGTTTACTTTAATTTACACAGCTGACAGGGTATCATGAACCAGCGACCCGCAGGGGAGATAGGCATTACTGAAATAGAACTAGACCTACGCCGTCATCCCCGACAAGGGTATATCCCTGAAAAATCCCCAATACACTTTGTTTTACAAGCAGTCCCCCTGACTGAACTCCTCAAATTAAATGTGAAGTTATTTCCACAATATTTTTTGAAAAAGAAAAAAAAAAGCCAACTAAATTGAGTACATTATGAATTATTAGATTAAAATATGGGTAAAATGTGATATATACATGACAGATTTTTTTCATAAAAAGCTTCCCTTAGTGAGTAAAATATGAAATATTAGAGTAGATAACAATATATACTAGATAGATCCCCTCTAGTTGAATCATATGCACCACATTGGACTAAGTCGGATGGTTTTGGAAATTATAGCCTAACAGTTTTGCAGATAAAAATCCTCCTTGTATCGGAAATATAAAACCAAACTTTCTCAAAAAAAGCTAAATTTCTTCCTCGCACTAATGTCTATGCTGGTCTAAATTGTGAAAAGGATCCATGATATAGTTTTCGAGTTATGCTGTTAACGCAAATGATCTGCAGGTGACGGACACGGTGTCGGCGATAATTTTATAACATCCCTGACTTTTTGTATATATAAATAAAAGCTCTAAATTTCCCAAAACACCAATGTGTAGGCAAAATACTGACAGCTATGACCAACAGATGTGACATACAGTAACTGGAAAACAGCAGTAGTCGGTTGAGCAGTCTGGACAGAAGAGGGCAGCAAGTAGAGATGTATCACCGGAAAACACAAAATTGTAATAAAAAAAACAAATCTGCTCCAAACATAGCATGTTGGATAAAGGACCTGCCCTAAATAATTCAGAATGAAGAAAATTCTGGTGTTTTGAAAGTGTTCTCTATAAGTAACAGAAAATGTTATGATTTTTTTTTTTTTTTGATATACAGGCTTAAAATTTGTTGAAGAAAGCCAAAACAAGTTGTAGATGCTATGTTGTGAAATATGTGAAGTGCAATGTCCTGGCTGCAGCGGTATGGAGATTTTCTTAGAAACAGGACGTTGATATTGACAGGTCCAACATGCACAAAGTAAATGTTACTTGGTACACAGGTTAAAGGTAAAGACTCAATTTTGATATGGGCTTGAGGAGGGGCACTGGCAAAATGGCTTAGACAGCGCTCACTGCAATATTTAAACAAAGCAGCCTCCGCCATTTGTTTCACCTAGAAACATTAAACTCTGCACACACGTGTCTATTTTGTACACAGGATCTACAAAAAAGTGTATTGGAGCCATGACATGAACCCAACTGGAAGTCAGGAAATTTTAATTTTGTATTACTATTTTAGCAATCTTTCAGTGATGTATTTGATCAAACTCGACGATGAAAAAGTTATTAAAGGTTTTTCCATAACTTGAAAGGATATGTCAGGGCTGTGTGAAACTCGCTTTTAAACCTGTGCACTCATAATGTCCCTTTCCATTATCAAATGAGTGCCAAACGTCACTTGTAGGCTCTGAATTGCACCCTGAAGACGTCCATATGACACATATAACAGACAGTTACAGTGACAGTGCCGGCGGCTGGCAAATTGAAGTGAGCCTTAGGTGACAATTATCTTTGGAATATTGGTAAATTAATCACATCTGCTCCTCGCTGAAAGTGAGCTGCGCCTGCTGCTCAGTATTGGTCAGACTTCTTCCATCGGCCCCACACCTGTTTTAATTTCCAAAGTTTTATTGTAAACTATTTTTTCTTTTGTTCCTCTTCTTGTTTCTTGCCGTTTTCTCTTAATTTAATTTATCATTCCTCCTGTTTTACCCACAGCATTGACTTTGCTGAACACGCAAAACCCTAATTTTAATAGTACCGCCTCCACAATGTTTGAACCAAACGTCATTCTCCCGATTATTCTAAGTAGATCGCACATGCACTTTAGCACATCCTATTTGAGATGTTAGTAGATCAAGCCTTAACTTTATTCCATTTACTAACTAAACAAGGCTATTTGACCAAATTCAACTACAGCACAATATAAGTTCTGCTGACATGTAGACAACACAGATCCATCTTGTTCATCACTACCCCCGTGACACTTTCACCAAAAGCCGCTGTTAATAACTTTCTGTGTTTGATTTCTTGATTTCTCGGCATCAGTTCCATGAAAATAACGGCTATCTGTGCATCTCGGCCATGGCTAACGGTTAATAACAGGCTAGTCTCCACAACTGGCAAGATGATTAATTATTCCGTCACCCAACTGATGAAATTCAACAACTACAACACTCTGTTGTGCATTTCGGTTATTAAACAACTTGGACTCCTTCGCCAGCCCCGTTACGTTCACAGAAGTTGCCGTTCTAAGTTTGTTTACTCCCGCTCCGATAACTCCATTCCGTCCTTTTGGTCTGACGATACGCACCGTCGCGTTTCAGACGCGTCATCAGAATGCTGTCGCTCTTCCCTCTAGTGGCAATGGAGTTTCCTCCAGAAAGTTACTCACTTTTTGGGGTTAGAAAACATGGAGTGGATTTCAGTCTTCTTCGGCAAATACAGAGACACACGACTCCATCTAGTATTACAATCGATCTCTTTAATACACAATCTCTCACAAACAAAAAATCATGCCTCATACATGACCACATTCTGGACAATTGTTTGGACGTGATATGACTGACAGAAACCTGGCAACGATCCAATGTTTTTTCTGTCCTGAATAGGCCTGTCCCGCTGGCTACTGTTACCTCCAGCAAGCCCGCAGCACCGCAGTGATTTGGAATTGTCTCCACTGCAGTTGCCAGAGATCTCTTCTTTTGAATGCTTTGCATTTAATTGTTAGCCCCCTTTCTCCATGACCATACTTCCAATCTACCGACCACCCGAACCAAACCCAGCCTTCATCTCTGAGATGTACAACCTTTTGTCAAAATCTCTGCCAAAATTATAATACTTGGAGATATGAACATTCATGTCAACTCCCCTGCCTGTAGTTTTGCATCCAATTTTCTCCAACTACTGGATTGTCTTAATCTCAGGAAATTTGTCGATGTTCCCACCCACAACATGGGGCACACTCTGGATCTTGTCATCACTGACTCTGTTCCTCTCAGCAATCTTCTTGTGTACGATCTGGGTGTGACCGACCACAAGGCCCATGGAATTGTCACTTGTGTCCCCCCTCACCAAACCCAAATGTCAAATCTACTTTAGGAATTTGAAAAACATCAACCCAGAAACCACGACAGATGACCTCCTGCATCTTCTTCATGCAAACTTTGTATCAGCCAATGACTCAGTGGATTTTTACAATAACTCCCTGAGTAGCATCCTGGAATGTCACGCCCCTGCAAAAACTACAACAGTCACCTTCTCCCACTCAGCCCCCTGGTTCACCAGCGAGCTACAGAAAATTAAGGCAGCTGGGCGTGTCCTTGAGCGACGTTGCAAAGGTTCAGGTCTCACTGTCCACTGTGCTTCCCAGAAATCTCATAGCAAGAGGTTGAGGTTATCATCAGGACGATGAAACCTTCCACCTGTGCACTCGACCCATTTCCTACAGCCCTAGTGATAACTAACATCTCTTCTATCAGTCCCCTGATCACCGCTGTAATAAACCAATACCTCCAGGCTGACTTTGTTCCATTTGCCCTAAAAGCCGCCATAATCAGACCACTCCTCAAAAAACCTACTCTCGATCCAGAGGTTTTTGCTAATTACATGCCCATTTCCAAACTCCCATTCCTCTCCAAAGTACTGGAAAAAGTAGTTGCTGCCCACCTCCAGGACTACCTCGAATACAACAACCTCTTTGAAACCTTTCAGTCTCGTTTCCGTTCTGCCCACAGCACAGAAACAGCTCTGCTTAGAGTCACAAATGATTTACGGATGGCAGTAGATGCTAATTCACCTTCCCTCTTGATTCTCCTTGATTTGTCTGCTGCCTTCGACACATTTGACCATGGAATACTCCTACACCGCCCTAATCACACCATTGGACTCACTGCCACCGCCCTAAACTGGTTTCAATCCTACTTCACCGACAGAACAGGAAATATTTCCTTGGAATTTCAAGGTCCCGGACACACACTGTCACCTGTAGGGTCCCCCAGGGATCAGTCCTTGACCCCATTCTCTTCATACTGTACATGCTACCTCTTTGCTATATCGACTGATATTCATCAGTCGATATGGACTCTCATTCCATTGCTACGCTGATGACACGCAAATCTACATAAAAACTGAGACATGTTCCTGCGCAGCCTGTCCATCCTCATCGTCATCTCCCCTGTTGAGTCTCCGTGCCTCTCTTGAGGAGATAAAGGTGTGGATGAAAAACAACTTTCTCCAGTTGAACAGCTCCAAAACCGAAGCAATTTTAATTGGCACCCCACATCAGACCGAGTCTTCCTCCATAACCAGTATTACCTTCTCTGGTCACGAAATTCCCCTCTCTTCATCAGTCACCAACCTTGGCCTAAGATTCGACCCTCAATTCACATTTGAATACCACATCAAACACATCTGCAAGATGTCCTTTCACCATCTCAGAAATATTTCCAAACTCCGATCTTCCAAACTCACCTTGGAAGAGTTTGGAAGATCGGAGATCATTTGTCTCCTCCAGACTGGATTACTATAACGCACTTCTCATCGGGATCCCTGATAAAAGTCTTCAAAAACTACAGTATGTTCAACACAGAGCTGCAAGGATCCTGATGAGAGTTCGTAAACACAAACACTTCACCCCCATTCCTCATTCCCTTCATTGGCTTCGCATCTCCAAAAAGATTGATTATAAGAATCTTTCTCCTCACCCACCAATGCATCCATGGCAATGCACCCCCCTACCTAAAAGAACTACTCACCTCACTGAACTCAACAGGATCCCTCCTCTCTACCCACTCATACCGCCTCCTCTTACCCCGGACTAAGCTCAGCACCATGGGTGATCGGGCCTTCTGTTCTGCTGCCCCTTTTCTGTTGTATGCCGTCCCTGACTATCTGAGGGCTCCACAGACGACTGACAAATTTTAAAAAGGACTTAAAACTTTCATTTTTAGCAGAACCTATAACTTTTAATTAACATTGCTGCTTTTTGGTCATATTTTATATGGTTATTATTACATTTTTTATTGATGCTTTTATATGTTTTTACTTTGTAGCACTCTGAGATTTGAGCCAAATGTAAAGTGCGTTATAAATTAAATGTAATATTATTATCATTTTACCTGTTGCACAGCTGATCATATGGTCATCAGCAGCAGAGCGTTAACCTAACAAAGTATGAGCTAATATCTAGAAAAACGAGTGTCGAAGATTCAGAAAAGGTTTCCAACCAAATTCATATTTGACAGTATCATGAAGGCAATAAGCTACTCTTCTGGTGTTACGTTCTTTCTGTACTGATTTTTCATCGATCATTTATTCAATATCTATGGTTTACATTCCTTTCTATAAAATTTACTTCATCCTGTAGGGTGGCAGTAAAAAGAAGTATCAAAAACTATGATGTTGTCCCTAATAGCAAGGGTATATTTCCATATTAATACCCACTCCTGTGTTGTACAAGTAATGTCCCCTATTGAACTCAGTATTTTTCATAAAAGAAGATGCATGTTGAATGTAGATCTATGTATTTATCATATTTTACAGTAAATGTCACAGTTTTACTCATGGAGAGTTTTTTTATTTAAACTTTTTATTTCTTTTACAAAAAACACTCTTTTTTGGACATAACTTCTTAACCATTGGCCTGATTAAATCCAAAGGATTTGGAACTTTTCTTGGATATACCCTTGGTATACCCAGCATAGACCTAGTTTAATTATTTATTCATGTTTTTGATTTTCCCTTGCACAGTTACATTTCCAGCAAGTTTTGCTGAGTGGCTTGTACCCATTTTCCTTTTTTTTTGTAAATATTGCTATTTTACTGTTGAGTTTGTATCAAAAATATGTTTCTATGCATGTATTTCCAAGTTCTCCCTGTTGTCTTGCAAAAATAAATTTAACCTTTAAAGATTTTCTGCTGGATCAGACCAGCCTTTCCCCCATCCCTAACTCTACATATTTTTTGGTTCAATGTACTAATAGATTGTGTTAATGGGAAGAAATAACTACCAGGTCACAGAATGAGTGCTGTGCTGCAAAATACGATACCAAATATTGGCATGTTGAAAATTATTTAATGTGATATATAAAAGATTTGGTTAAATCCTAACGCTAAATGGCCTGACCTTTGACTACTTAAGGTTAGTAATATTGATATATGCTGCTTCATAGAAATTAACTAGACATATGCTGTCGTCACAGAGAACACATGTACAGTATATCCCCGAATAGTTCCAAATATCTTATGATATATGTTGCTTCATATCAATGAACTACACCTACGCTGTCATCATAGAGGACACGTGTACAGTATATCCTGAATAGTTCCCAATATTTTGTGTTTTACAAGCAATTACTCTGATTGAACTCCTCAAATTAAATGTAAAGTTATCTGAGTGAAATATGAACTTTTAGAGTGAAATATGAAATATAACAGACAGAACTATTCAAGGTGATTCATATGCAACACATCTGGCATAATTGGACCAATTATAAGAACTGAGAAACTGCTTCTTTTTTTTTTAAAGAGCTCCCCTAGTGAGTAACTTTTAGAGTAACATAATATATAGATCCCGGCAACTGAATCATATAATACTAAATCAGGCCAATGGTTAAGGAGTTATTTTTGCATAACAGTATTTTTGTGAAAAATGCTCCACTTAGTTAAATATGTACTATTAGAGTAAAAGACCATTGCATAATCGATAGATCTCCTTGAGTCGATTCATAGGCATCCAAATTCGACCAACAATTAGGAAGTTATGTCCAGAAAAGTGTTTTTGGTTAAAAAGAAAAGAAAATTCCCCTTATAAGTATATATGAACGATTAGAGTCACTTTGTATTCAAGATAGATCTCCTCAAATAGATTCATAGGCCACAAATTTGGATTAAATCGATCAACAGTTGTCTCCAAATTGTACGAAAACATTTGGAGACAAAGCTCCCCCTAGTGGTGGAGACATACCACCGACCTTTCCCAAAATCACTCCAGTTCTTCCTCACACTAGGGTCTATGTGGATATAAAATTAGAAAATTATCTATGAAATTGTTTTTCGAGTTATTACACTTACACAGAGGATCTGCGGTGGCGGTTGATGACAATTCCATAATATCCCTGACTATCCGGGGATATAATTAATTTGGATGCAGCGGACAAAGTGTGTGTTTGTTTCACACTTTTGTCCGTCGTTTCCAAACTGTCAGTTTCTACAAGACACGCCCACTTAACGATCCACGCTGGAAATGGTTTAGCACAGAAACTGTTTAGGGTTAGTAGATTATTGCCGGGGCAGTGTCAAGCAAATTTTTCACTGATTACTGAGAGACTGATTTCAACAAGGAAACTGACTCAACAATCTGGACTGTGGAGCTACAGGAAGTTAGACGCCATTATGGAAAATCTTGTAAGGGTGCTGGAAGGGTCAAAACACATCAGAGCACTACAGAATGTACCTTATATAAAGTGATTGAAATACACTTTAGTGAGAGAGCATTACATCAATTCATCGTCTAAGAAATAAGTGTATTTAAAACAGAACAGATTTGTCTCCTTTAGCCTCAAGCTACCATTAGAACTCATAAAGAATAAACAGTTTTTTTTATTTTGAAACAAGCTACGTTTCACCTGTTCCAAAAGGAGGCAACTTTCCTATCAAAGTGTCAGTTGTAATGATGCTCCTCCACATAGGAGGCAACTCGTAAGTCTGAAATAGCTTGTGGAAAGCACCAACCAAAATAGTCTACTTCCTATTCCTTCCATCAATCCATGGTTTCTTGCATCTCAATTTACCACTGAGGAGAGAGCCACACAGTAAAACTAAACCATTGAAATATAGTTCAATTTAGTTCAACACACACTGGTGCAGTAATTCATCCTCTATTTTTTTTTCCATTTGAACTAAAAATGGAAGCTAACACTTCCCCTCACATGGATAGGAACAGATTGAAGCCTTCCCTGTGGTAATGATTTATCAAATATACCACCATTGCAAGATGTCACTGGGTGAAAATGGTAGCGTCCCCCAAGTCCAAAAATGTTCTCTGGATAAAATATTTTTTTGCCTTGCACTAGGAATATTTATAGAGGCTTTTTTTGTTTCCCTTAATCAGTTACTGTGTCCCTGCCTATATGTCTCTCTCTCTATCACACCACCTATCTATTTCCAGCTGTTATCTTGCAGTAGCAGCGACTTGTGGGGCCAGCCAGTCAAAACAACTTTGGCAAACAAGGCAACAGATGAATTCTCACTTCCCATGCACTCGTCCTTAATCCTAACTCAACTTCCTAGAAAGACAGATAGCAGAAAATAAGACAAAATTCAGTATAATAAGAACCAGGAAGCCCTGTAACGTACAACAACCCATCGTCAGCATTCCAAGCAATTCTCTTTATTATGTCTCCATAATATCCCCGAAAATTCGGGGATAGTATGAAATTGCCATGGCCACGTCCAAAGATTGGTGCTATAACTCAAAATCGATTTCAATGATCATTTTTAAAATTTTATAACCACACAGTCCTTTGTACGAGAAAGAACTGGAGTGTTTTTTGAAAAGGTTGGTTGCTTTATCTCAGAAAGTTTGCGGGCCATAATTTCTCAACTGTTCGTCCACTTTAGTCCAAATGTGGTGCATATGAATCGACTCGAGGAGATCTATCTTGCATGAATCATATTTTGCACTATTATAGGGAGACGCTTATTTACAAAATTTGCAAAACATTATTTTCTAGACATAACTTCATATTTATTTGAGGAGTTCCATCAGGGGGATCGCTTATACAACACAGTGGATAGATAGAATATATATATATGTATAGAGCTTGTAATAGTAATTTTCATTAAGCAGATTTAAGGTTAAGAATTTGCTGAAATGGTGCTTCTTCAAGGATCAACAGATTAGCATAAAAAATTAAGCTGATGTACTAAAAGTACGTTACAAGACGTTATCTGCTTACACTATAGCGGCTCGATGGTGCAGTGGTTAGCACTGCACTTCACAGCTAGAAGGTCTCGGGTTCAAAGCCCGGTCTGTCCCAGGTCATTTCTGTGTTGAGTTTGCATGTTCTCTCCAGGCTTGTGTGGGTTTCCTCCAGATGCTCTGGTTTCAAAAAAATGCGTGCTAGGAATCGGGTCAGGTTGGCCCATAGTGTCAGCGGCTCCTGGCTGACCTTCCATCTGACCATCGTAATTTCATTGTACACTGTATGATGACAACAATAAAGATCTTATCTTATCTATACTGAAAATGAAGATATACATGCATCTTCATCCAGTTCATGTATTTTTAATTAAGGTGTTAATGTTGGAGACCCGTGTTGGACTGGACAATGTTTGCTAAATGTTCGCTCTTTCCTATCATAATCCTGAAGTCAAGTCTGTTATTAGAAGAGCAGCAGCTGGCTTTAAATCCAACATTTTGAACCGCATCCAAGAACAGCGACTAAATATGGTACAATGCATGTACCAACTTAAGTAAGTTTCAGTTTGTGGATGCAAAGAATGCATGGCGCAACAAAAAGTTGGGGTCCCCTAACTTCGACCACCCATTCATGATACCCATGCAAAGTATGTTATTACTACTACAGTCAGAACTTTTTCGCATCTTCACCTACAAAAATAATCAAATATCAGATTACTAAACATCTTGAAAGTTAGCAGTGAAGCGTAATATGATACTCCTTTTTAAACAGCTTTATCAAGGGTGATAGTCCTTGTTGTTTTTCTTTTTCTGAGTCAGAAGTGCTGCTACTCACGGCACCAAATCTACATATGTACAAACAGAACAAGCCAAGGTGGTAGGGAAGGATGAGGGTGTGACAACTTGACAACTTTATGTGTGCAATATTGAAAAAAGCACCTGGTAGCACTGAGCAGCTAAATCAACATAAATTGTGTTGAAATTTGTGAGAACGCACACTGTTCCTGTGATTGAGCATCATGAAAGAGAGGTAAGTAATTATTTTCCCCCTGTTATTTTTTAGTTTTTAACCTGCTGCTCACCTCATATGTAAAATGCCACACAACACAGCGATGCTATCCGTATTGTATTGCAGAAGTTCAAGCTCAAAGTTCAAATAACTTTATTAATCCCACTGGGTGCAATTGATTCAAAGCAGGCCATAAACAAAACACGTAGAGACAATACAAGATGCAGATAATAATAAATACAAATTAAAAATGTACAGAGGAGCTGACTCAATTTGATAGATGAGATAAATAAGATAAAAATAACAGGTAAAACGGTAAAAAGGGATACAATGCTCTGGTAAGTAACAAGTCATTGAGGTCAGATAATTAAAAAGGATCTACTTAGGCCTACCATTTAAAAGGCTGATTGCAGTTGGAATTATTGTCTTAGTCTAGCGGTTAGTTTTACATGGAGGTATAACGTAACAACACCTTGACGGTAACAAGGAAAATTCACCTCTGAGAGCCTCGTCAGAAGACAGAACAGTTTTTGCCTTCCGGAGGATTTGTTGGTTACAAAAAAGTCTATAGATCTCTCACTCCGATAATTTTTGAGCAGATTTTGACTATGTTACTCAGACTGTATCTATCTTTGTTAGTGAGACTATGAAACTAACAGATAAAAGAAAAACACAAGAGACTCTCAATAAAAGAATGATATCAACGCGTGAGAATGGTTGGGCTGACAGAGAAAGAGAGAAGACTGTCTACATATATTTAAAACTTTTTTTTCAGTAAGAAGATATGACTTGGGTTACATCACATTTGAAATGTGCATTTAGTGGGTCATACAGTTGTAATTGTTAATGTGCATAATTGCTCTGTATTGCTCTGTATGTGTAATGTATGTGTGTGGGGGGCTGCCCCTTAGATTATAATTATGTGAAAGAGTTGAAGTGACATTTATAGTGCTACTACTTTGCACGCATTTGTGTGGTTGTGGCTGACTAGTCAACAATAAATAATATTCTTATTGGGAATATATTTTGTTCCTGTTGAACTATGTCTAGCTGAATAGGGTTACCTACTTCTACTTAAGTGTTTTTACATGGGTCAAAATGATGGTACTTGGAGAGCCTCATATATTCTGAGGTGGTATAAAAGTTTGAGAACCAATCTTTATTTCATAATCTTAAAGACATTTAAATATCAGCAAAACAAAGCTCTCTATAAACAGTTTGGGGTGAATTTTAGGATGAAGTTACAAAAGAGGACAAACATGGATACTGAAAGATACCAAAGGAAAAATTGGCATGAAAGACGACAGGCAGGGGGGGATTATTTCCTTGTCTGTAAGACCTGATTTTAGCACCGTCAGAAGAATTTGATTCTTCATAGCTCTCCAGATCTCCGTACACCCACAAAAACATAAAAATAAATATGTGCAGAATAAAATAGTGTGAAACAATAATTCTGCTTTTCTTACAAATTTCTTCTTACATGCTACAAATATTTGCAATAAACATGATGGATGGCGTTTGATATTGGAACAAAGAGAACGTCAGGAAATTAATGAACTGAGAAAAGCGAAAGCAATGATACCAGCAGGGGAGCTAGATTTTTTAATCTTAGTGAAAGTGGACAAAAGGCATGATTGGGTGAATAAAGACTTTTAATGGTTGGTGGCCATCTTAAAGCCCATCTCCTCCAGGCTTCTAGCTAGGGTCCTGTTCCGGCTGATAATAATGTTTCAACGACAAAAAATATGGTATACCCGGTTATGATGCAAAATGCCCATTTTATTCTCAGTGCTGGCTACATTTATTATAATTTTTACACCAAGTCCCTACGTTCTTCTGGGGTGCATTCTGTCAGAACAGCAAGCAGACCGGGGCCGATTTAAATAAGATAAAAATGTATTAACGATAAAACAACACTAAAAAGACACAAAAAGAATAAAAACTGTTCCGCTCAAGAGTTTATTTTGAAATCCTGCCAGGTCAAGGTTAAAAGTCCAAATTAAATGTCCAAGATCTGCCGTGTCTTTCCCTCTCTCTCTCTCTCGGGCTGGGCCAGGCTATGGCAAGGGTAGATATGACTGTGTGCAGAGGGGCCGATACTTGACAAAGACTTTTTATTTATTTAAACGTCATTTAATGAGTTGAAATGCAATGAGAAACAAAGCATCAAGAATAATTTAGTCATCGATTATTTGTTTCAGCTGTATGTTATTTTTATGCTTAGGCTTAATGAGTGTGACATCTTCTCGGAACTTTTGTTTTTAACTCTGAAGAACCTTTGCTTTTGTATGCAACAGACAGTTTAAATGCCCACTAGATTTTGCATAAACAAACAAAATACAGAGGATATCTTCATACTATTTTCAGTCACAGTGTCCAACCACTGCAAGCACAACCAAACATGCAAATGACCACCCACGGGTTTTATCAGTTTTTGTTTGCGTGTGCATTCCTGTGCATGTGTGACAGTCTGTGGGTGGATGGCAAAAGTTGACAAAACATGACTCTGCAGTGCAGATATAATGAGGGGAAAAAGCAAAAAGCTGATGCCGTTTCGCGATGCATCGCCGATCAGAAGGTCTCCCCATTAGAGTTTGTTTACCAACAGCGAGTACATTGACATCATACATTTTTATTTGATCCTCCTGTCCTCCTCTATGTTCTCATCTCAGTATTTTTGTGATTAAGGCAGATTTGCATATATTAATTTACATAATATTAATCA
Organism: Lophius piscatorius; assembly: GCA_009660295.1. Lineage (NCBI taxonomy): Eukaryota > Metazoa > Chordata > Actinopteri > Lophiiformes > Lophiidae > Lophius > Lophius piscatorius. The sequence continues at coordinate 11,157 of VRLP01002577.1, read as the reverse complement.
TATGTCTCATGAATATAACACAAGTACATCCTAAATTCTATGCCAAGCACTCTGTTTATCCTTCACAGTATGTACACTGTATTCAGCTAAGCAATATGTAGTGAACAGAAAGCCACCAAATTACTCTGTTTTGTGTGAAAATGTAAGGAACATAAGTAAAATGTTGTCCTCTCTCTCTCGTCTTGTATTTAATTCCAACTCCTGACTTCTTGGTCCTTACACTTTCAAAGCACGTTCCTTACTCTAGCATAATGTTCTTATTCCCCATCATCAACATCTGTGTATCCATCAGTGCATATTGTGCATTTCAGACAAAGCAAGACAAAATGGATGGGGGGGAAAAAAACTGAGTAACTCGTCCTTGAAGGAAAGGCATGCCGTCAGAGCTATTACTATCCACTTAGTTTTTCTCTTCTTAATGAGTAAAGCTGTTAAATTTGATTCATTGATTAGATTTCAGAGGAAGCTATTTTTCTTTTCTACTTCTGCGTGCTTTTGCCACCTCTGTAATGCACCCATGGCCCTGTTCCATAAAGCAGTCCTAGCTAATAACTTAGGCTTGCATCAGTTAGTCTGACTTTGTTTTCACTTGATCAGTTCATTTAAGCAAGTTCAACATAGATTAAACTCAAGGACTATGGTAATTATATTGCCAAAAAGTTGAGGAAATAATAACCATAGCACTAGATTGATTTTGGGAAAGATTGGTTGTATTTTTCCGACACTTAGGGGAGCTTAGTGGCAAAAGTTTTTGGGCCATAAATTCTCAAGCATTGGTCTGAGTTTGTACAAATTTGGTGCATATTAATTGACTCGAGGAGATTTGTCTTGTATTGACCATATTTCATTCTCCAAGTTCACATTTTATTCATTAGGGTTAGCTTTTTATTTACGCAAAATACTGTTTTCCAGATGATCCACAATCATTTTCATGGATCATTTACAAACTTAATACCCACATGACCTTAGTGTGATGAATTACTGCATTGCTTTGGGAAAGGTCGGTTGTATATTTCTGACACTAAGGGCTACCTTATCTCCAATAGTTTCCATATATAATGTCTCAACCGTTGGTGTGATTAAGTCCAAATTTGGGGTATATGACTGAAATTGAATAGATTTATCTTGTATATCTTGTGCTTTACTCCTATAGTTTAATTTTATTCACTAGGGCAGCTTTTTACAAAAAACATTGTTTTTCGTAATCTTCTGATTTTGGTTGATATGAATTGGCTCGAGGAGGTCCATCTATTATACATTGTGTTTACTGTAAGAGTAAATATTTTACTTGCTAGGAGGAGATTTTTACAAAAATAAAAATACTGTGGAAAATTACATTTAATTTGAGGAGTTCAATCAGGGGGATTGGTTTTACAACGCAGGGGATTCGGGACTTTTCGGGAGTGTATACCGCCACTGTGTATGATATTTATTATTGATGAAGAAAGATATTTATTAATATAGGCACAAAACGACACATTTCCTCCCCTCATTTCTATTCTCACCTGTGGGGCATGCCACACACTTAAAAATCATGGATATAAATTGTGATTGCTATTTTTGTAATAATGATGACTATGTGTACCACAATGTTCATTCATATCAAATTCAGGCCAATTCATGCCCCAATCCCCATGATATAAAAAATATACAGAATTCATTACTAATGTGCCGTTAATCTCTTTAGATTTATACATAAATGGAAGATAGAGTTCAAATGCAAGCCAAAAAGACAGAAAATTAGATGACTGCTATGAGTTACTGTTAACATAGAGCAAATTCAGAAACCTATAAATGCTTTCCTAACAAAAACAGATATAGTCTTTTGAAAAGATACTGGAAAAAATTACTATTGTATGCACATGTTAATGTTTATCTGTTATGTTGTATGGGTAAGACATTTAAATCTTAGAAGGCTGATATTCACAAGAAATAATGTAGTGGGCTCATTAATGCTTCAAAAAACTGTTATCAGTAAACACAATTTTAAACAATTTTTAAATTTTAAACACAATTTTTTTTAAGTTTAAACTGAATGAATGAAAGACGATAAGTATGGTGTCCTTGAATCAACTCTGATATGAAGACGCATATCTGTTGGTGTGACTGAGAAACTGAACAGAACAGAGTTTAATTAGCAGGTTTTTTTTCATTATATAATAACCTTGCTAACTTAGCTTAGTTTTTTTTGGGCTCCAAAGCCCATGGGAATACTTTGAAGGTATCATTCAACCTAAGTTAAATTAAATATTGTTTTTTCAATTAAGTTGTTCTCATTTTCTTATATCATCATGTTTGGAAGAGAAGATCTCTGTCTCGTATAACTGGTCATTGATCTCCTACAATTTGGACAAAGAAATTAAGAACCACACTTGCACTTGAGTTGTGAGGCTGAGCAGATATCAGTTTGCATAATCCCCTGAAAATATGGATATATTCGACTCCACACTAACAGAATCCCTGGGCTTATCTTGATTAGTGTAATGGTCTAGTCAGTGATCTAAATGACTAATCAATTCTTACAGTAATTGTTGGTAATTTGTTTGCTCTAGTGCTCTAGTGTGCTCTAGAGTGTAGGTCTCTATGTGTAAAGCCTTGTGCAAATAAAAAAATGTTTTATTTCATGGTGTTAAATTATTCTCGAGTGGATATACTGCACACAGTAGAGCCCTTGTTTATTGGGTAATTAATATATTGAATTGGATATTTATTTGTTCTGTTTTTTAAGAAATTGGCTTTACAGTCAGACTTAATTACATTCCCTCTTATGCAAAATGTTTTCAAAATGATCTTTGGTTTCCCGTTATTGTGCCTTAATTTTCGAGAGACCTAGCTATCAATCATAGGAACCAGACTTGGCTTTTTGATTACATAGTCTCTGTAGTGCCGCTTTTTGTTGTTCACTGTAATTGTCATGGCAGATGGCAGGCCATGTTCACTGAGACAGCACCTGTTTTTATTGTCCAGTAGGATAAATCAGGGCTCTGACAAGCGTCATCATTGCAGTGCATTAGATATTGTTTGAGTGTCATTCGATTTAAAATGATTATATCGTGGCTATAGGGCAGAATGGCATGGGTAGCATAACTGGCTCATTGCAAGAAGGTTCCTGGTTCAAATCCATCTCTGATCTTGGGGGCCTTTCTGTGTGGAGTTTGCATGTTCTCTCCATGTTTGTGGGCATTCCTCCTGGTCCTCCCACAGAAACTGGCAATTTTTGTGTCCTATTTTATAATAGGTGTGATAGTGAGCATGAATGGGTTTGTCTCCATGTGATGAACTAGTGACTTGTCACGGGGGGTTACCAGCCACTGGTACAATGTCAGCTGGTATAGGCTGCAGCCCCTCACAAACCTGTACAGAATACGCAGTTACAGAAAATGAGTAGCTAACCATTTAGTTGTTTGTTTTTGTTACTTCCAATTTAGATTGGTCTGCAAACAATCTCAATCGGCAATGAAAATTCGATGATATACCCCTTTTTTTGTTTTTTTTTGGTAATTTTGTACTGCGTTTTAATTGAAAATGATAGGGTTGGGGATTGTGGTGAATTTTCATGATCTGATTCTGATGTATTGTCATTTATTTTGGGTGTGCTGTAATACATACTGTTAACAAAACTTTTTATATGTTTTTAGGTTGGTGAACCGGTCTGCACTGTCACCTTACATAGATAGGTTCTGGGTAGATTCAGAGTAGGTAACATTTACCTCATGAAATGTATCTGTTCTATTATTACCAAGGCAGTATCGATGTTCACTGAGCTTGTTCAAATTATGTCAATTACCTCAGAATTTTTTCGTTTTGATTTATTTTGTCCTGTAACAAATTCTACTAAAAAAATCCTGTTAACTGTGGTCTTCTAATTCTTTATGCTAATATAATAATGATACTAATAATACATTTTATTTATAACGCACTTTACATTTGGATCGATCTCAAAGGGCTACAAGGTAAAAGCAGATAATAGCACCAATAACAAAAAATATATAATAACAATCATGTAAAAATATTAGCAGAAAGCAGCATTGTTAATTAAACGGCATAGGTTCACTGAAAAGGAAAGTTCTTAGTCCCTTTTTAAAAGTCTCAGTCATCTGTGGAGCCCTCGAATGGTCAGGGAGGGCATTTCACAGACGAGGGGCAGCAGAACAGAAGGCCTGATCACATATGGTGCCGAGCTGAGTCTGGGTGAGGAGGAGGCGGTTTGGTTTTGTAGGACGGGCGGATCGTGTTGAGGTCAGTGGGGTGAATTGTTTTTTCAGGTAGGGGGGTGCATAGCCATGGATGCACTGGTGAGTGTTGAGGGAGACCTTAAATTCAATCTTGGTGGAGACGGGAAGCCAATGAAGTCAATAAAGAACAGAGGTGATGTGTTCGTGTTTACGCACTCTCATCATGATACTTGCTGCACTGTTTTGAACATACTGTAGTCTTTGAAGACTTTTATCAGGGATCCCGATGAGAAGTGCGTTACAGTAATCCAGTGTGGGGGAGATAAAGGCGTGGTCCAGCTTTTCAGCATCACTTAAGGTTCGTGAAGAACGGAGTTTGGAAATATTTCCGAGATTGTGAAAGGAGATCTTGCAGATGTGTTTGATGTGGTACTCAAAAGTGAGTTGAGGGTTGAATCTTAAGCCAGGTTGGTGACTGATGAGGAGAGGGGAATGTCGTAACCAGAGAAGGTAATGCTGGTTAAGTAGGAAGACTGGGTCTGATGTTGGGTGACAATTAAAACTGCTTCGGTTTTGGAGCTGTTCAACATGAGAAAGTTTTGTTTTATCCTTACCTTTATCTCCTCCAGACAGGTGCTGACTGTTGACAGGGGAGATGATGGTGACGATGGAGAAGCTGCAGAGGAACGTATCAGTTTTCATGTAGATTTGCGTTTCATCACATAGCAATGAAATGAGTATCCATATCGACTGATGACATGGCCAAGATTAAAACAATCCAGTAGTTGTAGAAATTAGGCTGCAAAACGAAAGGAAGGGGAGGAGACATGGATGTTCATATCTCCAAGTACTATAATATTGGCAGAGGTTGTGCAAAATGCTCAGAAAAGGTTGTACAACTCAGAATTAAGGCTGGGTTTGTTTGAGTGGCCAATAGATTAGAAGTATGGTCATGGAGAAAGGGAGTTTACAATTAAATTATTCAGATTATAAAGTACAACTACGCGTAAATTAAGTATTACATGCGATCCCAGAGATTTTGATCGATTTTGATATCAATATACAGCTACATGAGTTTCCTTCTGACATATGCACTTATTTTGTAATAATGAAATAAAAATGTTATGTAATGCACATCTTCATTTTGGATTCTCTGTATTCTAATATATTTTGCATATTTGACTCATAGAAAACTCAAATCAGGGATCATGGAATCAAAACATTGTGGTTACTGTTATATCGGAAGTTAGTGTCATCCGTGACAGCAAGGGGTATATGCCTCAGAAGACCCCGATTACATGCGAACCCCTGAGATAATGTTCCCCTTGGTGTCATAAATATACAACTGACCTTTCCCAAAATTAATCCATTACATCCTCAATCTCAGGTCTCTAAGGGGATCAAATTTGAAAAGGAAAAATGAAGGATCTATGGTGGCGGATGCAGCAGCAGCAACAATGATTGCAGTTCTCTGTAGTTAATCCATCTTTATATGTGTTCGCGGGCTTCAGCGGCCGTCAGTCTACACATGTGTTTCAAACATGGTTTGAAGTAATAATTTATTTGGTACGAGGCCTATGGTAAAATTTGGTTGCTGGAGGATTTGGTGAAATGTAGGTTTTTATATTTACGACACTAGGGGGAGCTTTATTTCCAAAAGTTTTTGGGCCATGATTTCTCAAACGTTGGTCCTATTTAGTCCCAATTTCGTGAATATTAATCAGCTCGAGGAGCTATCTCTTTTTTCCCTTATTTTTCTTTAACAGTTAATATTTACTCACTAGGGGGAGCAAATTTTTTTCTTTTTTTACAATATACATTTCAGATTTAATTTGAGGGGCTCAATCAGGGGGATTTGCTTCTACAACGCAGGGGATTATGGGCTGTTCGGGAATATACCCTTACTGTTTGGGAAAAAAGCTTGACACGTATTTTGTTATTAGCTTTTTTTGCCCCCACCAGAGGAGACATGTAGGATTACCCATTGTCCATCTGTACATATATATATATTTATATATATTTTTTTTACAATTCAATGTTTTTTTGGATATGTTCTTGTAAATATGCTCATACTCACATGTAATTCATGGTGAAGTCTATCCACAGGAGAACAAAGCAACATTTGGAGGCTAAAAGGTGGGGTAATTTCCAACTGTGTCTGTATTTATTCCAGTAGAGAGATAATTATAAGTAAGATAGTACGCTGTTGATGGCAGTGCCTAAGGTCCATGAAGCTGCCAAGCAGAAAGGATGGTGTATCCCCATAGAAAAGGTCAAGATGAATAAGTAGAATAAATATTGGCTACCTTTCATCAATTTTACTTCCACTGCCTATGCTGTCATCCCCAACAGCAATGGTATATCCCTGAAAAAACCCTAATACCCAGCATTGTAAAATAAATACCCTTGATTGAAACTCCTCAAATTAAATGTGTTATGTCCAGAAAACAGTATTTTTTTATAAAGAAAGCTCCCCCTTGTGAGTAAAATATGAACTTTTATAATAAAGTATGTTATATACAAAGTTATATACTACGGTTTATGTTGGTATGAAATAAAAAAATTATCCATGAAATATTTTTTCAGTTATGTCCGGAAAACAGTGTGTTTCAGGAAAAAAAAAAAAACAGCTCCCCATAGTAAGTTTAATAAGAAATACTACAGTAAAATATGATGTTGACAAGACAGATCTCCTCGAGACATCTTCTACTCGGACCTTTTCTCACAGCCCAGGACCGTGAAGCTTAATTGGTGCTCACCAGAGAACAGAAGAATTGGCAGATTCTCCATTGGCTCCCCCGTTCTCTTCTCAAATGAGGGCAGGTTCAAATGGAGGCATCATCATCCAGCAGGAGCGGTTCGGTGGTTGGTCAGATATGGTCTGGAAAGACAGATCCTTGGACGGTCTCACAGACCTCCCCGGGCTGGCCAACTGTACCCTGACAACTGTTTGGTACAGGATGAAACTCAGTCCAACTATACAACGGTCCAGTGGACCCTGGGTTCAACCTGGTTCACTTTGATTTTTGGTGTAAATAAGAATATAGCTTAAACCTCAATCCTGTTTAGAGATGACTTCCTTTACTCCTTTCTCAAACAACTTCTCCTCCCTGTTCGAAATGTGCACACTCTTCTGGTCCGTTAAACATAGTTGAAGTATGGCACCAAAGTTTAAGAGAGAAACTAGCTATGAGGGACAATTTTTGTTTGTGTTACTTTTCTCATTAGAGGACTTTACCTATGACCTTAATATTGGAATATATCACACAGGTTCTCCCGTGTTCCCCCTTCTTCTTTAAATTTTCAGAATTGATTGGTCACTTGAAGTAACTTTGCACGAACTTTACTAATTAAAAAAAGGCTTATCGTATCGACTCCAGTTGAAGAAAGTGATGACTATTTTTAATACACCATATAAGATATATTCAGGTTCCTCCACGCAAATCTTTCTGGATTTATTTGTTGCAAATTAAAAGAAATATTCATTTGAATGACAGTACATACTACAGCTCAGAATATTCCATCCACCGGGACGAAAAACATACTTTTTCTGTTTGAAATCATTTAATTTTTTTTCTCCTTGAACCTCAAACAACAAACTATAACTATTCTGGCGAGTACATCTCCACGTTTTCATCCCATGGGAAATCAGAAAGTCAGAACTCAATTTCAACACAACAATTATGTTTCTCAGCTTGCAACAGATAGGAAGGAATAAAAGAGATGAGGGGGTAAGAGATTCTAAAATAACAGAAGGAAAGGTCAGAAATGGATATGTGAATGAGAATGTGAAGGTGGGGAATAAGTGAGATGACCTGTAAGGAATCTCATGCAGGAATGAGTTTAGGGCAGGAAAGACACTGATGAATGGAGGGACAGAAGCACAAGAATGGGCAAGGACGAATGAGAAAGAGAAGCAGAGCTTACGGAGGCACCTTACATGTATATTACCTAATGGCGGCAATAAGCTCAGGACATGCAGGTTTATATCCTGTTATTTGTTCTTTTGCTGCTTTAGAGAAAAAGGCTCCTGCGGATTTTCAGTTCTAAGTAAAGTTCATGTTTATTTTATATATGGAATTTAATGGGAATAAGTGTTTCAAAAAATTTTCTTTAAAATAGCTTATTGTGAGCAATTGAATGATTCACTGTGGTTGAAGTAATCACAGGAAGTTGCCTTGTTGTGATGTCAGTATGCCTAAATTATATTTGATTTATTTTCAAGTATGGAGTAAATTTTTTTTTAGACAAATATTAAATGTGTAACATAATGTTGGATTCAAATGTAATGACACTCACTTTAAAACATTATCACATATTTAAAATAGTAACAGCAAATCTAATGCTGATTAAGGAGTCCTTACTTACAGTTTTAGTTTTGTGTGGCTATTTCATGAATATAATGAATGTATCACAAATATAATCAGCAAAATATATTGAAGGCAGATAATTAAAGTAGAGATTACAAGTGAATATAGAAAGGTAAAATAGAGGTAAAATTATGTTAAATATAAATACAAAGTGTAATAATGAATTAATAATAAACTAAAATGTCAAATGTCAATCAAATAACATTAAGGTTTAAACATCTTTTTGCAATTTTATGATGATTTTTTTATATAGATTGATTTGATTCTATGTTAAAATAATATTCATTCTAAGGTAATCTTCAAAGGTAAAGAGAGAGCGTTCGTGGTGCGGTTGGTCTTGGGGCTGAATTTGTCTTTTTTTACCGACGTAACTTGATGAGTCACAGTTGCGTGAGTGACTGTGAAGTAAACCAAAACTTCATGGTAAATGAACGTTAACAGGTTAATGGAATCAGCCTTCGTTATGTTCTTTGACCAGTTCAATGTTGCTTCACTTCAGATCGTGTAAATCATTAGCTTAACTAAATATTTCCGTCGAGGGGAACAAGAGTTCTACCAATTTTTTTTTAGCCTTGTGAAGGCAGTGCTTCCTGTATTTGTCAGAAGCAAGCTTGGTTTAAATGTTTGGGATATTTCAGGAAATTAAAAACACATGTTTTCCCCATTTATTGACCTGATAGGTCAATCAAGTGACATTACACAGTGAAATTCTATTCGAAACAATAATTATCAACTCCAAAACATGATGATTTTGTACAGTTTCAATGATTCTCAATTAAAATAAGATGTATCATCAGGTACTATTTGAGGTTAAAAATCATAAGTATCTTTGGGATAATTCCTTTGTCAAATCTGAATGAGTCACGGTTGTGTGACTGACCATGAAGTGAAACAGCAGTTAAGGGATTGGCATTAATGAGGTTAATTTATCCTGCAACCAGTTTACTCTTGTTTCACTTCAAATCCCATAGATCTTTTGTCTTTTACTGATTGTAGCATAATGAAATGCCTCTGTCCTGCTTAGTGTGTGTCTGATTGTCATCTTGACTCACACACAAAGTCCATCCTATAAAGGGAGGTAGGTGCCCATCTTGATGCTCTCTTGCTCTTTGATCCAAGCAAGACAGAGTTGGTGGCAAACAGACAGCCCCATTACCATTTTTTGAGTCTTATTTGTTGTTTACTTCTTTGATTAAACGTGATCCTTTTTCTTGTATTGTATTTTTGAATGGATTATTTTGTGTTTTTAGCTTAGTTCTGATGATTTCGTTTTGCCTCTGATGTTGGATTTGTAAACCGATTTCTGGATATTTTTATTTCAGCCACAGTTTCTACCATGGTTCTTTGGCTGGCTTATTTTTGGTTATTGTACTCTGATTCCCTTCTGTTTAGTTAATCATGATGTTTTGTTCTTGTTTCCTTATGATTTCATAGGTTTAATCAAATTGTTAAATGTATGAGTTAGGTCAATTAAAGTTCCCGTTCAGTAACGGGTAACAATTGTTTGATTTCTAAACTTAAGTTAAACTAATGCAGCTTCCTCCTACATAAGTTATTTATTTTGTCTTACTTTGTGCTCTCACTATTATTATTATTATTATTGTTATTATTAATATAGTTTTATTGATTTCTTTGAGTGCACCCCCTAATATTGTCTTCCTGTCTCTGCAGTTGATGAGAGCTTAAGTGGTGATGATGTTGTCCGGGATGGTGGATGCCCCTTTTTGTGTGCCGTGGACCCTCTGGTCACCATAGTGTTTAATTATGAGGTTTTTTTGCTTGTGTGATACAGTTGGTTCTATTTTCAAATTTTTTGACTAAATGAGACACGGTTGTATGACTGACCATGAAGTGAACCTTTAGTTAAGAGGATATTGGCATTAATCAGCTAATTTCCTGATTCGTTCTTTCACCAGTTTCTCTTGTTTCACGTCAAATTTTTTGGTGCCCTCTGAATGCAGGGCTTCCATTGATTGTTAAATACAATTTTGGATTCACTGTTTGATATTCTACAGCAGAATACAATTTCTCATGTTCACTACTCCCTAATGTAATAGCAAGGTTGAAAAACATTACATTGTAAAATATAATTGTATTTCAATAATTGAATTAATTTATACAATAATTGTTAGTTGTGAAATATGATGATAGTGTTTGGTTTATTTGAATCTCAGTTGAAATATTATGAATAGTAAGGTAATCACTGAAGGAAGAACATTAGTACCTTTGGTGTGTTTATGCTAAGGCTAAATTTTAATATTTCTTTTCTTTTTTTCTATTTTTGACAAAATAAACTAGATGAGATGGTTGTTTGACTGATAATGAAGTGAACCATCAGTTAAAAGGGAATTGGCATTAAACAGGTCCATTCCTAATTTGTTCATCCAGCAGTTACTCATGTTTCACCTCATAGCGTATAAATCTTTCGCCTTTTACTAAAGATTTCCGTGGTGTGGAACAGGAAGAGTTGTATCAAATTTTTTGGTGCCCTGTGAACGCAGGGCTTCCATTGATTGTTAAATACAAATTTGGCTTCACTGTTTGATGTTTTACAGCAGAACACAACTTCTCATGTTCACTACTCATTGATGAAATAGCAAGGTTTATTAACA